>RCUC01144510.1:0-27878 GCA_003697995.1 Taxidea taxus jeffersonii
TTGCCTACTATTTCCACAAGAGCTCGGGGAATACAAAATCAGAAAGCAAGAGCCATCTTGATCATTCTCTCTCCAGCCAGCAGAGCTCTCCCTGGGAAGACTGTGCCCTCCAGCACTCACCAAAGTAATTACCCCAGAGAGGGAACACAGCTGGGGAAAAGTGAGAATATTTCTCTTAGCACTTTCTTGTATTAAATAATAAATATTTAGCATGATAAAGTAAAGCATACAAGATGACAAATGACAAAAAAAAGGAAAAGAAGCAAAGAAAAACCACCTGCTCCCCAGAGAGCTGTTTCTAATCAAACAATAAAATAACTGTTATTCCTTTAGTGTTTCCTTTAAGCTTTGTTTGAGAATTAAATTCTCCCAAAGGAGTCAACCCAAGACCTGGTCTAAACACAGACTCTTCGATGTTTGGCTTCAACGAGACACATGGAGAAGTCAAGGTTTATGAAAGCAAGAGTTAACCCCAAGTGTTTACAAGCATGTCCAGATTCTAATTCTTCTTTACATCCCAATTTTCTCTGCCATAAAAGGAATTTATGTTACAGCGAGCAGGCATTCTGCACACAGAAGTCGTAATCAGAAGAGTAACACAGTTCCTAGCAGGCCATGTCAGGGAAAGAATGATCCAATAAGAAATGCTGAGCTGAATTTTAAAATTATTTTCTTAAAGCTTCTAACATAGTTCAGTGATTAGGATGGTACAGTTAGTACCAACCCTGCTTTATGTCCACGAATGCCAGACAAATTAGGACCTTAGGTCTGCTTCCCGACGACGTAAGACGGGATGGGAAGAGCCTAGATTTTGTTTCCCCAAATACATTTCCCAACTTTGTTGCCTGAAATCCCACCACAAAAGCTCTTTTCGTCTGGTAGGGTTATTGCCTGAAGATCTGCAAGTCCTCGAGAAGGGAAAGCCATGGAGAGTTTTATTTGGAGAGCACTTACTTTGTCCCAACATCGTATGTGGAGATTCATTATGTGACTGAATGTTCCCTGTAGTCCAACACTGAGGAATACTGAGTTAACCTCACTTCCAAATGGGACACCGGTCTCACAGGAAGGTGAAGTACATGAGGGCCTGTGGTTAAAGGATGAAGGACTTCATACTGGGAACCATTGGCCTTGACCAGCGTGCGTGCTTACCTCCCACCACACTTGGCAGCCCACAAGGAACGCCCTCGAGAGACTGCGGCTGGCCTCACGGCTGGCTAGTTGACATGTTTGTCAGGTAGCTGAGTAGAAGATCAGCTGTCTCAGCTAGACACCGTGAGACAAAATCTAGAACAGGACAGAATCTGGGTTGAAGCTTGAGGGCAGCTCGGTTCTGCTGCACCAGGCTCATGCAAAGATCAGAACCACAGTGTCCCGGGGCTGTACCCATTGTACCCACAGCTCCTCCAGTTGTGCTAAAAGTGATGTGAATGTCCCAGCAGCATCTTAAGAAATGCATGCCCGCTGGCTCAGGAAAGGCGTGTGCAAACTTGAGGCAAGGTTGAATGCTACCAGTTACAACTAGCTTGTGGGTAAAAGTACTGGAATTCCTGGTCAGGGCTGGAACCCACTGAGGATCGCGTGGGTCTCCTGGATGCCCAACAAATCCCAGGCAAAGCCCCCTTGTCCTTTGCTAACTAAACCTTTATCTAGGTCCCTACAATAAAAAGACTGTTTGCAGGTTTTACCTGGATAGTGAGATCATTTACTTAGTAGATTCCAGTGGAGTCTTAAGGGTCTTCATAAAACTTTTGCAAAATAAATGAAAAGTTGATGGCTAGTAGTCCCTGAAAACCCAAGACCACCAAGAGAGTGGATAAATGCCTCTCCCTGTGACAGGGCTAAAAAGAAACCCTCTCCACAGACATTCTAATTATCCCAGAGTTTTTAGAGAATGTGATTGTTGACAGGTTGTAAATTTTTTTCATTGTGCCACTAACTGCCCTGAGGAGAGCCCTTCCTGCTGGCTGGGAAAGCCGGAGGAGAGGAGATTCTCTCTAGTTCCCCAGGAGCTGGGTTTTTGGTGAGTTCTAAAGGGGGTCTCTGAACTAATAGTCAGAGGTCCCATTCAGCTTCCTGGTGCTGTGCATCCATAATTAAAAATCCAATTTCTTAAGACCCCTTCTATTACAAGACAGTTTCTATCAAGTGATGTTATGAAACTTAAGTTTCCGTGATAGCTTAGTGAGAAAGGGAAATGACACTTATTATCTACTGTGTTTCTAGGTGCTTGGCTAGCTCTTTCAAGGCTTCAGTTTCCATGGAGACAGCCTGCCAAGATAGTGTGTAGTTATTAGAAAGATTTCCTTCCTGGATCCCCGTTCCTCTCAAAGTATTTGCCCCCAACGGAAAGGTTTAAAATCTTAATCTTTACAATTAGATTGATATTTATTGAAAGCCCTCAATAGATGAGTGGGGAAAATTCATAAGGAGACCATAAACTTCTGTCATTCATCCCTCCAGTATGATCCAGGGTCCCGCAGCTGCTGGGCACTGAGCCAAAGCCTGCAGGTAAAAGGATAAGTAAGACACACATTCTGCCCACCAGACCCTTACACTCTACAGACTGTGGAACAGAATCCCACACACTGAGGAATGTCAGCCTCGCCAGGGATAAAAGAACAGCAAAGGCCCCAAATCACAGAACATGATTCTTCAAGTTCCCAACCCCCGGGGGCTCTGGTAGAATCAGTGTTTGTTGGAGGAAGCAGGACGTCGGGTGGCGGGAGCCTTCTGGAAGGGGATAGGAATTATTCCTTGAAATCACCACATGCTTAGACGCAGCAATTCCACTTCTGAAAAAATGACTCTAAATGAGAAAATATGTCATGCACAAATATATATCTAGTAACAGTCCTTTTAATCATGGAATGCTGGGGAAAATGACCGCTGGGTCATTTTTAAACACAGCTTGGCTGTGGCCCCATGAGGGAGCTGTATTCAGGGACAAAGACACTCTCCCTGACCTGCTCTAGCCTGGCTCCTTAGAGCACTCTGTTAGCTCGGCTTCCCCCTTGCACACGTCCTCGAGTGCCCAACGTTAGCAAGAATCCTCCTTCATCAGTTTAGCCAGAGCCCGACGCTCAGCATCTGCTCCCCTCCCACATGCCCTCCACCCCCCAGGAGATGTCTGACCCCTTGGTCTGTGTGCAGCAAGAACCTTCTCACGCTACTTGAGCCAGAAGAACCCTAACCTCTCAGTAATTTTCACCCACCAACCTCCCTACTCTGCTCCTTGGCTACAAATCCCCACGTTTCCTGCTCATACTCACCATGGAGCCCAATGTCTCCCCACTCTGCAAAACCCCCATTTCAGCCATCCCTGCACCTATCACAGTCATCCTGAATCAGGTCTGCCCTACCGTTTAACAAGTGTCACATGTGTTTCTCTCTTTAACAATAGCCATTAAAATAGCATTCATGAAGATTATGGAAATAACTGGAAAATTCCTACTTATGTCAAACCTGAGAAAGAGCTTGTGTACAGTTTGACAGTTCCCATAAAAAGGTTTACATTTACATAGAGAGTGAAAATTAATATCCCAAGATACTAACAGTGGTCCTGCTTTCACAGGAAAATGGTGACATATTTTTCCTTCCTTTCACTTGTCTATATTTTCAAATTTAATAATTTAATAATAGATTATCACTTTTATCACTTTATCACTTTTAACTGTCCCACAAAACAAGACTAGAATTTCTGCCAACTATTCTTGGGTCCTTCCTGACTATCTCATCTTAAAACTTAATGCTACATTTCTATTTTCTTCCTTTCTCTTCCTTTTCCTTCAACGCGAAGTGGCCAAGAAAACATGAGGTTTATAAAAGAGGAAGACTTGCTCCTAGAAGAAACAAGAAGAATGTAAGTAAAATTTAAACAGTACGGCCAGAGGTCCTTTCAAAATAGAAATGCAGCATTAAGTTTTAAGATGAGATAGTTAGGAAGGACCCAAGAATAGTATGATCCCTGCAGTCCTGAAATAATCCAGGATAAATCCAATAATAAGGAATCTTTGGGATGCAGGTACATAGGAAGTTATAGTAAACACACTCCACCACTTACGGTCAGTGTAAAAATTTCTTAGCAGGTCTCGCACTGCATCTATGAATGATCACCTGGGCAAGGGTTCAGAGACTGGCTTTTCCTACGACTGAAAGTAACCAGCAGGATACAGGATTTTCTTTGTCAGTGGCTTTATTTTCTCATTTTTAGGTGGACTCTCCACCTTATTCCATTATTTGCAGGAGGGTGAAGTCATCTTAGAATGTTCCACTTTTCATTTCTTTTTGGCCACCCAGATTTTGAGCCCTACGTCTCCTAGGTTTGGAGAATTGCCTTCCTAATGAATCCTGGTGGGAGGAGAAAATCTTGCCCTCCCTGATACAGAAAATAATATGCACGTGCTTCCTTCCCTGCCTCCCTTGCAGCTAGGATGTGGGAGTTAACCTGAATTACACCTCTCAGCCTGGGATCAGGAAGCAAGAACCGTGGTGGGTCTCAGCAGGTGAAGTACAGCTAGCCCCCCCAAGGCGGAGCACCAGGCCCCGCAGGATCCAGCCGCCCCACCTGTTCCTGGAGCCTCCTGCGGGGGTCATGATATGGGGGTTAAAAAAGGGGACATTTGAAACTTAGTGGGAGCAGCAATGACACTTCTTTCTGAGCAGTTCTGTGGCATGATTTGGGGCATGTGTTCCTCAGCGTGATTCTTCAGCCTTCCTGGCACTCCTGTAACCTACCCAATATTCTTATAAAAAATATTGCCCTTTTTATCCTCCTTAAAAATGCCAGAGTTGGTCATGATCCCAGGGTTCTGGAATCGAGCCCTGCATTGGGCTCCCTGCACAGAGGAGGGCGTGCCTCTCCCTTTCCCTCTGCTGCTCGCTCTCTCTCTCTCTCTCTCTCTGTGTCAAATAAATAAATAAATAATGTATATATTTTTTTAAATGCCAGAGTTGAGGGCTGCCTGGTCAGCTCAGAAGGTGGAGCGTGCAACTCTTGATCTTGGGGTCATGAGTTCCAGCCCCACGCTGGGTGTTGAGATTACTTAAACAAATAAATAAATAAACTTAGAAAAAATGCAGAGTTGAATGTGTTGCCTGTAACCTAAAATGATGACTGACATAAAGGACAGATAAGGAGTGTTTTCTTTCTCAAATTCAATATTAATAGATTAACCTTTTTCTTAAAAAAAAAAGATCTCTTGCTTTCAACATCTTATACTTCTAAACACATGCTTAGACAGAAACTGGTTGCAAAATAGGAACTTAAGAGATGTTTTCATCCTGGTTCTGACCTAAGTGTACATTCTCAGTTCCTTCACTAAGCTACCTTAAATATTTTATTAACATTACAGAATTAGTAATAAATACAACTAAGATTAGTAGTTAATATAAATTTGATTTTTAAGTTCAGTTGAGGAAGTTTGAATGCTACAGGATTTTTAACAGCATTGACTTTTTAAACTACAAAAGACAGTTCTATTGACTAGATACAAAAAGCCTAGACTATTAGTATATAGAGTTAAGGAAAGTTCATGAGCTAGTGCCCAAATTATTTCTGACATCGACAATATTCTCATAACAATGTTTTGGCAGGAAAGGAAGATTTTTCAGTCTCTGGAGAACAAATGACTCTTCATATAATCTTTCTCATTGCCTTAGTCAGTAAATTGCCTAAATCATGTAAATTAAATAATGTTAAATTTTCTGCTCCAACAAGTCTTCTGGACTCATACTTGTAGGCTTTCAATAATGGGTCAGAGGAGATCACTTGATAAATAAATAAATAATTCTGCTAGGAATGTAAGATTACCATACTCACAAGATGCCCCAAATTGGAAAGAACTCTTTCTTAAAACTCAAGTCAGACCACCATCAAGCTGAGAAAGGCACAAAATAACTTAGTCGAGGGGGCTTGAATGTTATTCCCAAGGCAGTTTCAGAGGCTGGTAAAACGAGGAGTCCCCCCCCCTTATGGACTGGCCGATAACCCGAACATACAGATGCCTACCGCGATATTGTGACTTATACTTAGAAATGTACACTTGGGGCCCCTGGGTGGCTCAGTGGGTTAAAGCCTCTGCTTCGGCTCAGGTCGTGGTCCCAGGTTCCTGGAATCAAGCCCCGCATGGGGCTCTCTGCTCAGCAGGGAGCCTGCTTCCTCCTCTGCCTGCTTCTCTGCCTACTTGTGATCTCTGTCAAATAAATGGATAAATCTTAAAAAAAAAAAAAAGAAAGAAAGAAAAAAGAAATGTACACTTGATTTTCATCCATTCCTGGCACAGAGCTCCTAAAACCCTCGGAATTTCCGAAGCAGTAAGAGCCACACATGTGAAAGGGGAGTCTTGTTATTCTGAGAAGCCCCTTCCAACCACACCTGAGTTTATGTCCACGAGATGATTTTTTGAAAGCCCCTAGATCCTGGGGAAGGGGACTCGCTGCCCGACCCGGGGAACCGACCTTCAGAGGACTGGAACCTTCAGCCCTAACCCCCCTCGTACCTCCTGGAAGTGAAGGTGGGCTGGGAGGTTGCATCAATCCCCAGTGGCCAGAGATTGAAACAAACATGCCTACATAATGAAGCCCTCACAAAAACTGGGGAGAGCCTCCTGGTGGGTGACCACTTGCAGCTGCTGAGAGGGCGGACCAGGAGAGGTGGGGGAAGCTCAGTACCGCTTCCCGCTAACCATGCCCTGTGCATCTCCTCATCTATTCCTGCGGTAGATAATATATTGGCAGTCTAGGGAGTAAACCATTTTCCTGAGTTCTATGAGCCGCCCTAGTACATTAAACGGAACCAGAGGGGCTGAGGGGATTCCAGGAGCCTCCAATTCATAGCTAGCTGGTCCGAAGCACAGGTGACAGTCTGAACTTTCAACTGATAACTGCCATGGGACGGGGCAGTTTTGTGGGATCTGATGCTACCTCCAGATGGATAATGTCAAAGTGAACTAGATGGTAGGACACCCAGCTGGTGTTACAGAATGACCAGGTGCATGGAAAATCTCCACATTTTGAATACAGAGTATTTTGTAGACAGAAAACACGGGAATTTTGCTAGACATATATGCACACACATACACACTCCCATACATACCACACCCCACATACCCAAAGACAAATAAGTGGTTGCATCTGTAAGCTCTCATAGCTCTCAAAGGCATATGTATTAATCAAGAAAGGGGTGTCTGGGTGGTATATATGGGAGAGTGTGTGTGTGTGTGTGTGCATATATGTCTGGGATTGAGGCCCTTATTGCCCCCCCCTGCTCAGCAGGGAGTCTGCTTCTCCCTCTCCCTTGGCCCCTTCCCCCTATTCATGCCTGCTCTCTCTCTCTCAAGTATATAAAATCTTTAAACTTCAATCACTCAATCAAGAAAAATAGACACCATTGCCATTCATATTGTGTCCTCAAGAAAACAAACTTTAAAATGTGCACATTAATTGAGAAAATCATTTTTTATTGGGTCCCTGGTCCATTGGCCAGCTTCCATCTGGAACACATGACCGTTGCACCAGAAAACTGTACGTAATCATTGCTATGTACCTTCCCCTTTATATTTCCACTACAAAACAAAACAGATTCCAGGAGTTACAGAAGCATTTAATACGTCCAATACACCTTTCTTAAAATGAGAACGTTAGGTTCTTATGTCTGCGTGTGGATATGAAAGTGAACGTAGAAATGCAGAAATGACCTCAGGATTGAGGACTGCTGTCCTTGGTACTTTCCAAGCTTGACAGGTCAGGGACGTAGACCAAGCGGGAGCTCAGAGGCCAGCATCTGCATTCACTCTGTGGAAGGTTCGTCACCCCCCCGCCCCCCACTCCCCTTGGTCCCATCCGCAGGAGTCAGGGAAGACAAAGTTCCCCGAAGCCAGAGCAGATGAATGAGCCCAGAATCTTCATTCCATTCCACGCTTCCGCAGAAGAAGGAGACTCAGCACTTACTTAATTGAGCCGGGTGTCCGTCAGCACTGGGACGGAGCACAGTGCTTCATAGTGAAGGAGCGGTCTTGCAGTCCTGCCCCTCCTGCTGGGAAATGGATGGCGTGGTGCTTGGGGACAATGAAGATGTTTGGCACAGGGAAAAGGAGTTGTGCGTGTGCTCCTGTGAGCCCTTGCGGACACTGGCGAATACAGAAAGTATTCTGGGCAAACGTATTCCCCAGTCTGCCGCGCCGGTGTGTGGATGGGAATGAGGACATGCGGCATCTGTGCGGGCATGAGGGGCTCGGCCGTGCTCCCTTCTGCGTAACCCCCCAAGTCCCCCGGACACAGGGGCCTCATCACAGCTCACAGACCGCATCTGTGGGTACTTAAATTCTGGTTCTGTCTGACTGTGGGGTTCACTGCTCAACCTATCACCCTACACACAACTCTGGTTTGGACCCACTATTTCCTCTTTTTTAAATTAACATACAATGTATTATTAGCCCCAGGGGTGCAGGTCTGTGCGTCATCAGTCTTACACAACTCACAGCGCTCACCATAGCACACACCCTCCCCAATGTCCATCACCAGCCACCCCAGCCCTCCCACCCCGCTCCACTCCAGCAACCCTCAGTTTGTCTCCTGAGATTGAGTCTCTTATGGTTTTGTCTCTGGCTTTGTCTTGTTTCATGTTTCCCTCCCTCCTCTGTGATCCTCCGTGCTGCTTCTCAGATTCCTTGCATCAGTGAGATTGTATGATAACTGTGCTTCTCTGATCGACTTATTTCACTTAGCATATGTGCCGCTATTTTCTGTAGGATCACACAATTCTGCTAAAATGCACGGTCATTTCTTTTTTTTTTTTAAAGATTTTATTTATTTATTAGTTAGATAGAGAGCGAGCACAGGCAGACAGAGAGGCAGGCAGAGGCAGAGGGAGAAGCAGGCTCCCTGCCGAGCAAGGAGCCCGATGTGGGACTCGATCCCAGGACGCTGGGATCATGACCTGAGCCGAAGGCAGCCGCTTAACCAACTGAGCCACCCAGGCGTCCCCGCACAGTCATTTCTTAACATTGCTTGGCTTCTCACCTCTCCATCCTCATCCTTAGAGAGAATATCCCCCACTCCACAAACACTGGCAGGCACTGAGAAAGCCAATGTAGTCCCTGTCTCTGGTAGCAAAGCGACTGAACCCAGTTTTCTGGCTCTATTTTACCCGCCCCTCCGAAAGGCGATACAGTGCTGGGGTAGCCACTGACAGCCCAGGACTTTCGGCTTCAAACCCTGACCCGAAGTCTTGAGCCCCCACATGCCAACCTAAAACCGGCCACTCCACTGGACCAGTGGTCCTCGAGTGTGGTCTGGGAACACATGGGGATCCCCAAAACCTTCCCACGACAAACCTATTCACTCAGGAATACTAACAGGACATTTGTCTTTTCCGCTTTTCGTCTCTCACGGGTGCGCAGTGGACTTTCCCTGAGGCTACCAGCACCCAATACCACAAGAGCTTGTACACAGAAGCAGAGAGAAGAATCTGGCTGATTTCTACTAAGCCGAACATTAAAGAGATTTGCAAAAGAAAGGTCGGGAAATAAACCACTCTTTGTACTGCATTTATTTTTGTTCTGGAAAATGCCATTATTTTCATAAAATATGTTTTTATAATAACATGTCATGGGCTTATGATTGGTCTTTTAGAATGAATTAGTAAGGACGTGTTTTTAAATGTCTCTGTCTTCCTCTTGAATATGGTCAACATCAGTAGATAGAACCCCCAAGAATAAAAGCTGGCTGGGTCCTCAGGAGTTTTTAGGGGGTCCTGAGACACAGCTTGGAAGAAGTGCTGCGATCTAGCACACCATGGCCTCCAGCCCTCTGCAGCCCACGTGGCCCTCCATTGCCTGCCACAGAGCTCCCTCAGCTGCCCCGACAAAAAAAGAAGGGCTAAGCTCATCACATAGGCACAGAAAATCCAATGACTTCTGTGCCCCAAACACAGAAGGTCTGGAACGAGGTCGGCTGCTGGGCTGATCCCTGCTCCTTCTGTCACTCAGGGTTTGATGGAAGAAGCCGAGCCAGGAGGAGGGATAGGCAATGAAGGGTTTGTTGTAGAGAATAGAGCGCAAGCAGCTATGAGCGCTGGAGACAGTCTGTGCAAGGATGCTGCTTTTTTGTCTGGTGCTGGAGCCTGACATCGCCAGGGCAGGTGGCAGCCAGGAAGGACGGACATGGCGTGCGGGGCCAAAGACAAGCTGTGGCCCCTGAGAACGGACTGGAGCCTACTTCCTGCTCCAAGCCTCCCACGTGGCGATGCTGACATCCTGCAGGAGGAGCTGGCACCCTTCATCATGACGCTAAACACGGAACCCAAGGAGATCTGCGGGAACAGAGCTGAACCCGTGTGTTAAGCGCTGATGCCCCACAGCCAGAGGACCACAGATCCACAACAGGCTCATAGTGCAGCAGAAACACATGCACCTCACTGATCCTCCCCACACGAAACACGAGGCCGAGGCTTCACTTAGTCTCCCAGGTCTCATGGAAGATCTCAATCGTGGAAGATCTCAACCGATCGAGCCTGTAGTTAAGCAGGGAAGGAGCCAGTGAGAAACGCAGCACCACCTTCCGAACACAGCTTAGAGGCCCAAGGGCTTCTGGTTGGCACCGGCACCCTTCCACATGGCACTCACATGTGCTAATCTTCCAGGGGCACTTTGGTCTCCAACGGTGCACTGCAAACCCTTCCTAGACTCGTTACTGCTTCCAGTCCCTCTGCAGCCTGAATTTCTCATGAGAGCTGATTGACTGATCTTCATAAAAGGAATAAAGCCACCCCGTAGTGGCCCATGGCACTAAAATGACCTCTCAATCCCACGTTCTTCCTGCCCATCCTATGGTCTGGTGTTACAGTAGAATCTCAATAAATCCAAGTGAATTACTTCAAATGGCTACTCAATGTCAGTGTGGTCATCTGGATGGTCAGAGGCACCAGTCCCTCTGCCCACATCACTCATCCCTCCCACCTTCATTCACTCACAAGCCCCATCTGTTGTTCTCTTGACATAGTAAACGCAGTCATTTACATTGTTTTTAATAACTGCATTATCTGAAGTCTCCTGGGTGTAATTTTGCTGTCTCTTGTTTCCGTTCACACTCACAGTAACTGCTCTCTTTTTCTTGTTACTTCCCCCCCCTTCCTTTCTTTCTCTCTTCCTTTCTTTTTTAATACGAAACTCATATGCCTTGAAAATTCATTCTTGGGAATTCCTTGAGGCCAGAGTTGGAGATGGGCTCCCCACAGAGATTTTGCATTTGCTTCTTCCAGGCACCTGAAGACACATTAATCCAAGACAAAGCCAAGCGCAAACTGAAGTATAATGGACCACTGTGGTCACGTGATTGGAAGCTGTGCAAACCCAGATCATCATTATAAATTCATCGGGGAAGAACCCTTCCTTTCTACTGGACAGCAAGACGTCAGACATGCAAAGTTCTTGCTCCCCCTTGCACTGATGGTGGAGCCCTGTGTGATGCCAGCACTCCTCAGTGGCGCCGACTCAGACTCTGCCTCTGTGGGCTCATGCTTTGGGTCCTGTTCCAAGCACCATGCCACCCTGTCTGCAAAAGGAATGGCTCGGTCATCTGAGTTTCCCAGTTGCTCCCGGGACAAAATTTATCTTTGCAGTTCGGATGACTTCTCTGAGTTCTCAATTTTCTCATTATTTTTAACTTCTAAGATTCATAATTTCCCTGCGAGAACATAGATTTTTTTCGCCTACTTTATCTGGTAATTTTAGTTGTTCTGAGTGGGAGCATCAATCAAAATACCTAATTATCAGTATTGCTAGAAATAGAAGTTTTCATTCATTCACTTTCTCAATTAGCATTTTAAAACACCTATTACGTAGAATTATAAGCACTGATATAAAAACATATATGCAATATATTATTTATCCCCAAGCAACTTAAAGAAGAATGAGAGGCATAAAAATGGGTCAATAATATAGTAATGAATAATACAGTATAATTGTTTCTATATAAACATGAGCATGGGGGACTAGGGAGTATAAAGGAGGAACACCTCAGTCACTGGGTTGGGGAAGGATACAGGGGTGGGCCATCAGTCAGCATATGCCATGTGTTTCAGTATCCTAAAACCATGATCATTTCTCGCTCACATACATATAGATGGGCTGGCTTAGACTCAACTTGGCTAGATTTGACTGAGCTGGTTCTGGGCTTTAGAAAGTTTAGGTCTCCTCCTTGTGTCTCTCATTTTTCTGAGACCAGCAGCTACATGTCTTTCTCACCCCCAGATATTTGAACCTCTCAGAGCAGTGAGTGGAAACACACCATGCCCCATGCCCCACCAAGGCTCCAAACTCACACACAGTCATTTCTACCAACATTCCATGGACACAGCTCAACATAATATGGCCACGCTCCTCATCAGTAGGATAAGGATGTATACTCCTCCCATGGAACTGGGGGTTAGTGGTGAAAAGGAGTGAATATTTGTTGAAAAATAGTCTGATCTAACAAAGAAGTATCTGGGGATTAATATTTAAGATTAGTTTTAAAAAGAGGTAGGAAGTCAGAAGACTGTTAATTCCAGGGAAAGAGGGAAAACACAAGCAAAACAGTTTCATAAGCAGGGTTAATAAAGTTAACAAGGAGATGATACTGGGGAAGTAGACAGGGACCAGGAAAGGGCATTGTGTGCTTTAATAAGCTCTCTTCTCTATGTAGCTTTTTGCTACACAGAAGCCAACTGAAAGCTTTTAAAACAAAATGATATCATCAAATTGGCATTCTATTGAGATCACAGTGACATCTCACTAGATTAGCTGATAGTGCAAGCAAGAGTGATGAAAAGATTCAGTGAAAAAAGATAAGAAGTGGACTGGGGTCCATGGTTGTAAGAATAATACAGTCAGGCAGGAATCAAGAGCTATTTGGGCAGTTGATCAATAAGCTAATAAAAGTAAAGTGCTTAGCAGTGTCTGGCACAAAATAAGTTCTCACTAAACATTAGAAGCTACTATGAATAGCAATGATAAGTCTTGATAATTGTGTGAGGAGGCAGGATGGCAAAATGAGCGCAAAGGAGGAAATTAACCAGATTAATAACCAGATTATCTACATCATTTACTGGCATATGGTCCAGAAGAGGAAGAGTATGTTTGTAACAAGAAAAATGACAAATTCGGTGTTGGACAGCTTTTAAACACAAAAGAAAAATCTCAAAAGAAATTCTAAATGAGCTACAATCAGACTGACAGCTGCCTTTTCAAAAGGAGTAATGGAAGCCAGAAAAAAGACAATGGAATATTACTTTCAAAATGCTCAGGAACACCAATACCCACCACTGTAGAATTCTATACCCAGCAAAACTATACCTCAACAAGGCAGGCAAATAAAAACCCATAGAGAGGGACCATTATGTTCGCATGTGCACTGTTCAAAATAGTCTAAAACCAAAACAACCCAAATATCTGAGAATAGAATGAATAATGTATGGTATATACATGTAATAAAGTAACTATACAGCTGTGGTTCTCAAAGTGTGATACCCAAAACACTAGCATCAGTGTCACTGAGCACTGGTCAGAAATACAGATTCTCAGACCCCACCCCTGAATTTACTAAATCAGAAACTATGGAGGATCAGCAATGTTTGGTTGAACAAGTCTAGGCATGGACAAACTACAAATTCATGTCACAACATGACTGAAAACTCAAAGCATAATGTAGAAAGAAAGAAACCTGCGTCATAAAATTCAAACTGTATATTCCATTTAAACAATGATTAAAAAAAGAGAGAGAAACGTAATTCAACTAAATTGTTTAGGGATACTACATTGAGAACAAAACTATAGTGGAAAAGGAGAAAATTATTAATATAAAAGCTGAAATTCCCTACCTCTTGGGTAGGGAATAATAAGTTTATATAGGAAAGAATACTGAGGACTCTGGGTGTTGATGGTATTTTATTTCTTGGCTTGGGTGGTGATTACATAGCTGTTCACTTCACAATAATTTTAAATATATATATATATATAATACATTTCTCTGTACATGTTTTATATTTTACAATAAAAATACTTTTAAAAAGACAAGAGAAAGCTAATAGGAATGTTGATCACAAGGAGGATCAAATCCAGGGAAACGGGTTCCAAAAGACATAATCTGGAAGGAACGGCAGCTCTGAGAAGTGGAGTAAGAAGAAATGGCATTAAAGTATGGGGGGAGTGGGAGACCACTTTGTCACCTACATCCCTAAATGTGCATCTCACCCATACCCAGCCCCCAGCTGCAGCTTCTATCTCTCTCTTGGTTTCTCTCCCTTCTTTTCCAAACCATCCCACCCTCCTAGTTCTAACTTCTAACTTCTGCAAGCCTCCTGAGAGGTCCCACTCTGCAGCCATCCCTCTCTGACATAGGAGCCTAGGACTCAGCCATCACTGGCCCAGGAGAGCCCAGGCCCCAGGCACACAATAAAGGAAAAACAGAAATTCTAATAAAAAGTCACTTAGAAGGATTTTTTTATTTTAATCCACAAGCTCATCAGCAGATATAAATCAGATACCCTGCAGCATGCTTTTGTCTGTGTTTTCCAAGGGTTTCATGGGAGATCTTTTTGGAGATGGTGCCCTGATAGGCTCGCATTTTCACTGACAGGAACCTATTCTGAAACTAACTACCGAAGTCAACCACAGTGTTCCCTGAATCACACCACTTTGTTTCTCAGCTCCTTCCAGTCCAGGAAACTGTGTCAAGGGAAACAAAGGCCTTCAGAGTCCAAGAAAAAAAGGAATTGCCTAAAGTCCTTCTATCCTGACTTGCCCAAACGAAATCTTTGACTTCTGTTACAATAAGTTCCGATGGCATACCGTCCCCACACCATGACACTCCACGCTACTCAAGGATTCGAGGAGTCCAGCTAAGGCACCCAAGGGTCACTTCCCCAACTCCAGTGGGGACGAGGGTCCACGTGACCAGGCACCCAGCACCAATTCAAGTCTTTTGGTGACAGCAGCTAATGGTGAGGCATTAACCTGGCCTGCCCAGTTCCCTAGTCTCCCTGCCTGCAAACAGGGCTCTGCTGAAATCCAGACAATGTGTTTATGTGTTCATTGAGCTACAGAGTTTCCCAGTGGATCAGTTACTGGTGTTTATTGTTTTGTATTTTAACAGTCTGTCTTCAAATTGGGAATCAAGAACCGAACATATTCATCCTGTGGTAATTTGCTTATTGTCCATGAATGGCACTTAAACAAAAGCAACAATGCACTTTTCAATGAAAAGTGTTTGGTTTCAGCATTTTGGCAAACAACTCAGGCAAGCAAGTCAGGAAACCCTCCAGCTTCCTTCCCTGAACATAAATCTCAATCCTGGCCACCCTGTGTTTTGGTCAAATGGGAAGGGAAGGGGGAGGGAGCGGCTTTTTGTTAACAAGTTGCATCCTTTCATCCCTGCTTTCTCTCAGGGTTCACGCTGGTGATCAGAGGGAAAATGGCTTTAAAATGCAAATGGGGAGTCTGATGGGGGCGGGGAGTCTGTATCCAAAACAAGACCTCTGCTAAAATAGAGTAAGTGCGGCTTCTCAAGAGTCCCAGGGTCACACCACCGTACCTTTGAAAGATCCAGGACACACGGAACCAGTATATGTTTGTTAGAATAGCAGCTTGCTTGATGAAACTGTTTGGCTTTAAATCAAGAGTGTCTTTAATGCAAGGCAGGGTGGTCCCAAATGGAATTACTCAACCCAGTAAAGTGCATGACAAACACGGACTTGGAAGGGGTCGTCCCGTCAGCCAGACACTGGGTCTCCTTAGGAGAGCATTTCCTTGGAGTTAAGATCCCCATAAAGCATGCCAAGTCGCCCTGAAGTCACTCCACGCTCGTTTCAAAATTCCACTCGTATTCTTTGGAGGTGGGTTAAGCTGGAAACACACATTTGGATCAAGAGTGTCCTCCACCATCCGATGGCCTACAGTCCTCCGGTGTGTCTTTGTCCTGTCTTTCCTTCTCCGCCTCCTTTGGTCCAGCGCGCCCCCCACTGGGAACAGTAAGTTTATCAGAGGTGGGCTAGGACAGCCATGCTCTGGGCTGTCCCCGTGGAATTCAAGTCACACAGACTCATTCTTTAGGCCTGCCCCTCCCATGCCACCTTCCACTCGCGGCCTTCCCAGGGATCCCCCTTCCAGGGCTAACGATCCCCCACATCACAAACCCCAAACCTGGGAGCCAGGACTCAAAGCAGGCTGGGGGGCTACTTATGGGGAGGTCGTCAAAGAACTTGTGCTGTATACATCTGCATCTGGGATCTGAATCAATTGGCCCCACAGTTACTCACAAGGCTCACATAAGGGGCCATCGGCTTGAGAAAGGGAGCGACCTCCACGGAAGTTTGGAGGCCAGTAGTAAAGATGAGAAACCAGATGGAGGGAGACGGACAGAGGAGAGGGATGGACTTACAGACTCTCAGGAGAGTCGAACCTCCAAGATGAGGAAACTGAGCGAATGGGTACATGGCTTGTGGGAGAGGGAAGAGGCCATGCGTTTGATGTGGGCAGACGGGCGCACGGCAGTGCAGTGGGTTTGCAGGGGAAGCCATGAGTTGTGTCTCGCTTTCTTTGCTTTAGCGGAATTCTACCATAAGTTCTCAGAAGAACGAGGCTGTAGATCACTTTGTAAATTAAGCATAGTAGTCAAGAGACGGCAGCACTCTGTATGGAAGCAGCCTCCTCTCTGCCGGGAGAGAGACACATTCTCTGAGTCCCAGACAGGGTCTGTCCTCCCCCTTGGCACACCAGCATCTGAACAAGGCGGAACGGGGTTCATGGCAGAACGTGGCTAGGGAAAGCTGCACTCGTGATGCATTTCTCCTCTCCTGGTTCCCTCTGCGCTGGCTTTTACAGGTGCCAAGTCTCCCGGCAGGGGTGCAGCCGACCTCCCGAAACCGGACAGACTGAAAAACAAAGACCCTGAGGCACATTCCCAGACACGCACCAGTTTTTCCAAAGACAGCAGCTCAAGGGGCAGGATGCTTCTCAAACTTCCCAACAGGGAATTGATGGCGTGATGCCCAGCCTGTCCTCTGGGAAGCCACCTCACGAGGGAGGGGACAACGGCTGAGTTGGCTTTCACCGACCGGGTTTAAAAGTTTGAACACTAACATCACACACATCAGAATTCCAATCCCCAACTGCCCAGCTCATCATCTGTGCCAACGTAAGCAGGTAACTTGGTTACAGTAACTTTCCTGTCCGAGATGTGGAGACTCGGTAACACAGTGCCCGCTGCATTTCTGTTGTGAACTAAGGGATGTGATGAGTGCAAATTCCTTCAGTGATCAGCACATAAGAAGTGCTCTGTTAACAACAGTTGTCACCTGAATTTGTGCATCATAAGTTGGGTCAAAACGAGCTGCTGGTTTCTAGCGGGAAAGCCCCCTTCCGCACAGAAGAAAAACACCCACTGGTCACCAGAATGTTAAAGTATAGGTTTTGCTCCATTTCAATGACTGAATTATGTCCTATTTGGAAAACTTGACCCCGTGTTTGAAACTGCTACCCAGGAGGGACTTAGTTCAGTATTCAGAGCCGGTGGAATCCTCCTAGATTACTGGTGTATCAATAGAAAGCTCTCAGGTCATTCCTGATCTCTCTTCTTCCTCCCTGTATCCTACAGTACTGAGCTCAGAACAGGCAACGGGGAGGTGAGTGGAGGGGGGGTACGGAGGGCAGGAAAACCAATCAGGGGCACATGCCGTTGGCCTGACAGGTGAGAGCAGCCATCCTGGAGCTCTGATATCTGGCTCCCCAGCCCACAGTGCTTAAGCGACAAGGTCATTTCCAAGGCCTCTCCAACGTCACATTCTACCACTCCAAGAAGACAGGTTTGCACTGTAAGGAGTAGACAGTGCTTTTCAATCTCATTGGTCAGTCCATGTGATGTGTTTATAAATTTATTTATTAAGACTTCATTTATTCATTTGACACAGAGAGAGAGGCAACCCAAGCAGGGGAGCGGCACACAGAGGGAGAAGCAGATACCCCTCGAAGGAAGGAGCCCGATGTGGGACTTAATCCCAGGACCCTGGGATCACGACCTAAGCTGAAGGCAGAGACCTAACCAACTGAGCCACCCAGGCATCCCTGAGGTGCTTATTTAAATGCAAATCCCTAGAATCCCTCCTCTTAACTCATCATGACTTTGAAAACCAATATGGATTCTGTAAAATGTGTGAGGCCCCTCTGTCTCAGGTCCTTAGCTCTAGAAATGACTCTTTGGGTGCCTCCTGCTCACCTGTCGGCTCAGACGCCCCTCTGTCTGCTTCCCACTCTCCTGCTTCCTTCTGCAATGGTCCCAGAAGTGGGGTTTTTTTTTTTTCCCTTTTTCTCTTTCTTTCTTTCCTTCCTTCTTTCTTTCTTTTTTCTTTCATGGCTAAAATAAGCTATAGAATTAAAAATAGGTGTGTTACTTCGACAAGTAATTATTTTCCTGAAAATGAAAGCTAGTGAGTCTATTTTAAGAGTTAATTAGCTGACGGGGATCGAAATCCACCCACAGTGCATTTCAACACGTTTCGTTAAGGTACTAGGTAAAAGCATGCCAAGCTGCAGAGAACTGGGGAAAAGAGGGGCAAGACGGGCAGCCATCTCACGTGGGTTGAAAGTACTCACCAGAGACTGAGCAGATTTTTCCCGTGGGTAGTAGAAATAATAACAATTTTTTTTAGAGATTTCCCTTGACTCACTGAGTGTGTTGGAATTTTTTGTCACATTGCCACACCTGGCAGGTGGATGGTGACCCAGGGAGCACGACAGGCTGAAGGAGGCCGGAGCTGTCGCACTCGTACCACTTAATGAGAAGGCTTGAGGCTCCCCTTCCCGGTGAGGAGCTGAAGGAGCTGATCTCCGAGCTGCAGTCTGGCCAAAGCCCTGACATGTCATCGTACTAGAAGCTCCCTCTTGGGTTTGGGCCCTCTCTGGTGACATTCTGGCCTCGCCGTACTCCACGGATGAAATCGTTATTATTCCCTTCCACTGGTGGTGGGGAGCGGTGCTGAGGGCATAGAGAGCCGCTCGGCCTAGCCTACCCACCCGGTGACTGGGTGAAGAGAATGTCTTTGCCTTGTTCTTGTTCTGAGCCATTACAGGGCAGGAATGAGGGCATGCCATGCCCACCGGTGATTTCGGTCAGGCAGGCCGGTTCAGCAGACGCTTACTGAAGAGCTAGCGCCAACGTGTGCTTCATACAGACCCCAGGAGGAACAGCCTTCTGCAACGATTTCACTTCCCAGGGCCCCGCCGTCCCGCACCCCCAGAGTGAGGTAGCTCGTGCTGAAAACACAGATGCCTGAGCATCCGCGTTCTGACAGCCTCTCCTCGGAGCATGCCCTGGCCCTCTGTGGTGTCTAGCAGGCCTTCAGCCAGCCCTGGACTTTGCTCCAATAGACTATTTTTTTGTTGTTAGAAGCCTGTTTTTTGGCACTTTGTTAAACCATCTCACACTAAATATCCGTGCGATTCTAAAAGCAAATTTCGTGTGTCCCCAGCAGAAAGGAAGGTACTAGATGGTCAGGGAGGTGTTCCATCAGCGCGGATAACCATGCAGCCCCCAGGGAGGACAGACAGGGCTGAGCCAGAAGCAGAGCCCACCGGCCCACGGTGTGCTCTGGCCAAGGTCAAATGCAGTCAGCACTCCGGACACACCAGCCAAGCTGCTGACTGGGAAGAACGAGTCACGACCTCTCGGGTCTTGGCTTCCCCCTCTTCCACCTCTGTAAACTCGGAGGACTGCTCTTCAGTGTGTGTCCGGAGGACCTGCGGCATCGGGGTTTACAGACCGTGATCTAACGACCTTGGTCTAATCCCTGCTGCGGCCCTCAGCTGGCGCGTGCCCCTCCTGAGCTTCGGCTCCTCACCGGGAAAATACGGGCAGCGCCACTTCTTAGATTTGGGGTGAAGTCAGTGAGATAGCATGTTAAGGGCCTGATAGAGTGAAGGTCGCAGTTTGGGTTTTGCAGCCTGCGGGGAGCTGCAGGGAGGATGGGTGTGGGCTCACAGGTGCAGGGAAGCTTGGCTTTGCTCTCTGTACGGCCCTTTCAGGAGTCTGGTTAGATTCGGGGGTCTCTGTAATCCAGGCAAGACCCATCCGTGGACAGAGGAACTCGAACATGGAGAAGATGCTTTCTCTTCTTTCCGAGAATCTTAATCAGGCCAACCCTCTCGTCTTCGCCTTTCCCAGGTGCAGCTACTTATGCAGGGGAACTGACCCAGTGGGCGTCGCCGCGCAGTCGTCCCAGGGTGGCAGCCCCAGCTCCCACCAGCGGCCCCGACAGGATCCTCCGCACCTTCCCCTGTAACAGCCTCTGCTTTCCCAAAAGCCTCCAACCCTCCTGCCCGCAGCGGCCACATTGAGGCGCTCGGTCCGCGGCCCACATGGGCCCCCTGGTGGCCGCTTTGCCGCCGCACACCTGCCGGCCTCGGGGAGCGGCTGGAGCATCACAGCCTGGACCCCCAGACCATTTGCACCTCACCAGGTGCACTCGCCCACCCGGCAACAGCCTCCTGAAAGGCTGAGCCCCCCACGCCCGACTGGGCTTTCCCGAGTTAGAACAGGTGCACTGGCCCTGGGCGTGGGGTTCTCCGCGCTGTGCCTCCCCCTGCCCCTAACTCCCTCTCACTTCTCTGCACTGAATGCCAGAGGGAGCCCCCAAGGCTGAACAACCTTGTGGAAAAGCAGTGGCTTGAGAGTCACGAGAATTCAGGTTTGAGTCCTGTCTGGGCTCAGTAGGTAAATATTCATTCCTCGGCCTCCTACTTTCCTACTCTGGGCCTCCCCTTTCTCAGCTGGGAAAGAGCCATGGTGGTGCTAGTGTCTCAGGGTAAGTGAGAATACGGAGATACAGATGCATATAAAAGTCCATTCATAGAGCTACACAGTAGATTACAGGTGTATCTGTAACTTAATACATGTGTCCTATATGGACACATATATATTCCAGAGAGAGAGACAGAAGGACTGAAGGCAGGTGACCCTGGGGAAACACACCATCAATGGTAATGATTACTATAATCACCCAACAGACCCAAAATGTTCAAACTTGTTTCCGAAAAAGAAAATAAAACAAAGGTAAGGGGAAAAAATTAGTTACCAGATAATGGAAATTTTCCAGAAATAAAAGACACATGAATCTGTAGACAAAAAGGACATCCCATAGTCCCCGTAAAAATAATAAACAATCCATCACTTAATTCCAGGACAAGGAAGAATCCTCCAGAATACTGACATAATAGCAGACCCCCAACTCTTCACGGAGAATCCCAGCCTCAAGGACTTCAACGGGACTGAATTCCACAGAAGAATGAAGTTACACGTACGCTATGGTCATTTACAAAAAAATGGTTTGCAAGCATTCTGTCCATTTTGTTAAGTTCTCATTGATTTGTGGAAGAAAAGACAAAATAGTCTCCTCTTTTCATGACTGAGGAGCTACAACTTTTGTGCACTTCATAGGGAATATATATTTGAAGACTGTATCAGAGTTCTCTTTTTGCCCCAACATAAAATTCTCCTTTAGTGATGGGATCCTTAATTTTAGCAGCTTATTGCTGTCCACATTGAAACTTATACTTTCCAACTTCTCTTCCATCCAGCTGTGGCCACTGTGGCCAAGTTGTGGTCCAAGGAATATAAGAGGTGCCCTGTTCCGCTCCTGGGGAGGGGTGAAGGAGGGGCGGGGTGCTTCCTCCACTCCTGCAGTCTGTGGTCTTGAAGACTTCATGAAGCCACAGTCTCAGCGCTGGCCTGACCACTTCCAGACTTCTTTTGGGAGAGAGAAATAACTCCTGCATTAGTGGAGCCTCTGTTACTTCTGGATTTCAAACACCTGCCACGAATCTGATCTTAAATGACACCAAGAGACACTAAAGCCAAATAATAGATTAAATCCGAAATTAAGGAAATCATTTGTGAAAGAAATTGCAGTGAACATTAAATACAATTAAACATAGAATAAGTCACAACAGTTGGAGCAAAGAGAGTCAAAATATCACTGCATGCCACTACAATTCTTGAAATAAAAGATAAATAATGTATAAATAATTTGCTGATTGTGGATTGGGATAAGATCCAGACTGTGTCAGCAAATGGTTGTAGCAAATAAATGAATGAGGGTTAGAACTGAGAGGAGGATAAGCAAAATGTGCTGATTTGTTCCTCTGTCAAGGGAGAAATCAATAGATTCAGTTTCACTTATGAAATTGATGAATGGAGAAATACAAGTTTAAGAGTATTACTTAATACGTCTGTGTCAGTTAGAATTAGGTTTGGCTGAAAGTAAAGGAAAACCCAAATCACAGTGGCTTAACAAATTTAGAGGTTTATTTTTCTTTCAAATAAAGTAAAGATAGGGATAGGCAGTCAAGGGCTCCTAGGGTTACTTCAACTGGAATGAGAAATGTAGATGTATTCAGACATTCTGCACTTCTGTCTTTGATACGTGGTATCCATTTTAAGATTGTTTCATGTTAATAAGATGGCCACTGAGCTCCAGCCACCTTATCTTCTTCTGGACAGAGAAAGGGGGATAAAAAGGGAAGACATTTTCATCTGAGTTGTTAAATTAAGCAGAAGATGAAAAATATAGTCGAAGCCAAGCGCATTTTCGTCCCTCAATGGAAAGAGGGTTCTGTTCCTAGTAGGATGATGAAGGTGAACACTGAGTAGGCCACTGGTGGTCTCTGCCTTAGAAGTATATCAGCTCATGTAATGACTATGTGTTCACCAAGTTAATAAAAGAAAAACAAAGACAACTCTTTAGCAAACTGCTAATATACATTATTTCTAGGTGTTATACACAATGTCAACAAAAGAAAAGGACATTGGGTGTTGAATCATGTCCCACAACAATTTGCATATTGAGGTCACCTCAAAACAACATTTTTATTTGGAAACAAGGTCACTGTGGATGTGATTATTTGTAATGAGGCCATACCAGAGTAATGTGGGCCCTAAGCTGTCCTCATAAAAATGGGAAATTCAGACATCCCTTCAAGACACCACAGGAGATGAAGGCAGAGATGGGGGGATGCTTCTACAAGCCAAGGAACGCCAAAGATGGCCATCAACAACTACGGAAGAAGCATGGAAGACACTCTTCCTTACAGCCCTCAGAAGGAACCAACCCAGCGGACACCTTGATGTTGGACTTTGGGCCTTCAGGACCATGAGGAAATATGTTTCTGTTGTGTAAGCTACTCAGCCATGGCACTTTGTTAAGACAAACTCATACCCTGCGTGGTTTGACTACTTTTAAAAGCCTATATTCTTGGGTTACCTGGGTGGCTCAGTTGGTTACGTGTCTGCCTTTGGCTCAGGTCATGATCCCAGGGTCCTGGGATTGAGCCCCACATTGGGCTCTCTGCTCAGCAGGGAGCCTGCTTCTCATTCTCCTTCTGCTTCTGTCTGCTGCTCCCCCTGCTTGTGCTCTCTTTCTCTGTCAAAAAAATAAAATCTTTTAAAAAAATAAGACTATGTCTTTCATAGATAAAATAAACAACACATGTTTTCTAAATAAGATGAACGAAGCAATTTCTAGCTTTTTATTTCCTATAAGGTCACACTTCATGGAATTGATTGGCCTAAAATTTTTGTTTTGTTTTATTTTATTTTAGAGAGAGAGTGCATGCATGTGCAGAGGGTGAGGGGGAAGGGTTGGGGGAGAAGGAGAATCTTAAGCAGGCTCCACACTCAGTGTAGAGCCCTCATGGGGCTTGATCCCACAACTCTGAGATCATGACCCAAGCTGAAATCAAGAGTCAGACACTTAGACACTTAACTGACTGAGCCACCCAGGCACCCCAGCCTGAAAATTTTAAATAAAATTTGACATTAAAATGATCTGGTGCTGAGACTTTTTAGAGAAGCACTTTGTTTTAGTACCTTTTGCAGTTTTGTCCCAGGGCTCTAGGTCAATTCCTGTTTTTACATTTTAGCAAACGATCACTTATACTTGATTAAGGGGAAAGAAATTTAATTAAAAGATGAAGGTGGTGATGACAACCTAGTTTTTTGTAGTTCTCAAATTCATACATAAAAAATGACAGGACAATTAGCTATCAAAGCCGAAGCCCATGATCAATGTTTACAACAAAACAGGATGATAAGGCCACTCTGCAAAGTCTAAGAGAGAACTAGGTGGGGGGAAAGTACCTCTAGCCGTGAAACATGCATGTTATCAGCACGTGCATGGCAGAGAAAAGCAGTAAGGAAAACCCACAGAACAGAAGCACACAGCTCCACAGTCAACAGGTACTCGTGGGAAAGCAGGGGGTTCCAAATGGAGAGCAGCAGATGGAAGAAGGAAGGGTCCTGCCCTGCTGTGATGGGTCCATGACAAGGATTGAAAGGGCTGGACCAGTGTAACCCCAGTGACCTCCCGAAACTGACACTCCCTCCACCCTGGGGAGAAATGGCTGAACATGGAATCAGGACTGAAGGGGACACAAAAACACAGATAAAGAAAAGAGAGGGTCACACAAAAGAGAGTGGAACAGAGCCAGGAAATCTCAGAAGGCACACTGTTATATTTTTTAAACACTGGGGGTGGTGGGGGGAGGTAAAAAAAAAAAAAAGGAAAGAAAAAAGAAACAGGAGAAGGACCTCTTCAAAGTTACAAAAGCTATTTGAACCAAGCTCTTTCCTAAATACTTAAAAAAAAAAAAAAAAGGAATTTCACACACACACACTATGAATAGAAAAGTGGCAAATGGAAATGTATCAAAAGTGGCATAATTTGCAACGATGTGGATGGAACTAGAGGGTATTGTGCTTAGCAAAATAAGTCAATTGGAGAAAGACAACTATCATATGATCTCCCTGATATGAGGAAGTGGAGATGCAACGTGGGGAGTTTGGGGTGTAGGAAAGGAATAAATGAAACAAGATGGGATTGGGAGGGAGACAAACCATAAGAGACTCTTAATGTCACAAAACAAACTGAGGGTTGCTGGAGGGAGGGGTGTAGGGAGAGGCTGGTGGGTTATAGACATTGGGGAGGGTATGTGCTATGGTGAGTGCTGTGAAGTGTGTAAGCCTGACGATTCACAGACCTGTACCCCTGGGGCTAATAATACATTATATGTTTATAAAAAATTTTAAAAAGTGGCATAAAAGTGACTTCAAGGAAAAAAAGGGAATAAGGAATAGAATAATATCTTTACAGTGAAAATACACCAGAAGCCACACTAAAAATACATAAATAAATAAAACTGTGAAATAGTAGTTCAAAACCATTCAAAAACTAATACAAAGATAAAAGACATGAAGGAAACAACATGAATCAGAAGTAGAAACACTCAGAAATGAGATGATGATAGAACTTGAGAAAAGAAAACTAGAGGAAAAGAGAGGAGCATTTTAGAAATAAAGATAAAACTAGCAAGAATATGAAAACAGGCACAACAAGCAACACCTTCAGAGAAATAGAGGGCCAGCAAAAACTTTTGATCTTAATGCAAAATGAAAAGAGATAAAAAAAAATATTTCAAGATAAAGTGACAAATACTTAAGACAGGTGGTAAAGATACAATGTATGTTTAGTTAAAAAGAGGTCTCTAAAGAAGAACATCATAGAAAGGGAATATAACAACACAAACTACCATTCAAAGGCACCTTTCTGAAATAAAAAATATTTGACACCATATATTGAAAAGTACAGAGTACCTGTAAATACCAACCCAGAATAACCAACACCAAGACATTTACTATTAAAAGTACTTTATTTAATAAAAAAGAAGAAAATCCACTGGACATTGAGGCAAAGAGGACACTTAACTTCTTAGGAAAACAAAATAAAATTATCATCAGACTTTTCCACACCAATACTTTACGCATGAAGAGAGGAATAAAATATTTAAGATTGCCAAGAAAGAAAAGGAGAGCCCCAAATTTTATACCCAGCAAATCTAATCTTAAAGCACAACGTATACTTGAATAATTCTAGGATTGTTACCGTCATGAAAACTTCCTAAGGAATCTACTAGAGAACAAGTTTTTTTCAAAAAAAGTGACTTGAGAGATGTGGGCATAAACACTGGTGGTTAGATACGTAGTCAGTTACTGAAAGTAACAAGATTAAGTGAGAATCAAAAGGGAGAAATGACAGTATATAATATGATTTGACAAAACAGATACAAGAAGAGCATGAAAAAGGGAGGATGTGGATAGTTAACTTAAAGATCTTTATTTTCAGGAAATCATAATTGATGGTAGTTGTATTGGTGCCCATATTCTGAGACATATCTGTAAAATGAGATAAAGCAAATGATATGCAGCATCCTATTTTTCTCCTAAATCAGAAGTTGGCAAACTATGGCACATGGGCCAGGTGTCTATTCTTACAAATAAAGTTTTACTGGAACACAGTCTTGCCCATTCATTTACATTTTGTCTAGGGCTACTCTCCCACAACAGAGTTGAGTAGTTGTAACAGAGATGGTATGGTCCACTAGATTAAAATATTTATAATCTAACTCTTAAAAAATTTTTTTTCCTAATGTCTGCCCCTCATCCTTGAAAACCAACATCCTCCATGCAGAAGACAGGAGCTACAGATGTAACATAAGAGATCAAACAGAAACACCATTATCCCAAATTTGAATTATAAGTATCAGCATAAACTTCTGAGGTGCTGTATCTTTTCATTTAATTCTAATTCTGTCCTCTAAAAAGGCCTCAAACAATGGACTACCAGCAGCCAGGAGCAATCCTAGTACCCAGATCATGGCCTTAAAAGGCCCACTTCCCAGTGAAAAGTAAACAAAATAAAACATAATCTTCTTAAAAGACATGGCTGAGGGCACCTGGGTGGCTCAGTGGGTTAAGCCACTGCCTCCGGCTCAGGCCATGATCTCAGGGTCCTGGGATCGAGTCCCGCATCGGGATCTCTGCTCAGCGGGGAGCTTGCTTCCTCCTCTCTCTCTGCCTGCCTCTCTGCCTACTTGTGATCTCTCTCTGTCATTAAATAAATAAAATCTTTAAAAAAAAAAAAAAGACATGGCTGATTCCATATTCAGAGCAGAAAATGTAGGAGAGGAGCTTGATGTATCTGGAAATACCAGGGAGCAAGGAAGCTAAGACAGACCACCAGGATCATGTCAGAACTCAGCACATACCCAGAAGAGGCTCTGGTTGGCCAAAGGAGGGGCAGTTTGCTTCCACACACATAATACCTGCATGGATGAAAACCTATCAGATGTATATAAAAACATGAGCTTCTGGTAATATTTAAAAATTATAACTGATCACCTGAGGATGACAAGAAGTCAAGTCATCATTGTGAAAACTAAGTAAGAAAAAGGAAAGAATCAAATATTTATTTCCTTCTCGATGCTGAATTATAATTCTTAAGGGTATATCATTTGGTATCCAAATAGTGAGTGAGAGGAAGCATTTCCTTACAAGTTATACTCCAGCTAATAAACAAAACTAAGCAACAGAATTAGAAGACCACCGCTCTGCAGCCTTCAGTGAATTATGGACCAAAGCAATGAGCCAACATAAGAAGAGGGAAAAACAGACATGATGTGCTTCCTAAGAAACGAATGCCAGACCACCACCTCCAGTCTAGGCCCGGGGTTGGCACAAAGGTCCTATCAAACTTCTGGATTCTACCATCAATTTGCAGAAAACACAGATAACAGACGTATGTGACTTATGCTCTAAGTCGGAAAGTACCAAGGTCCAAGCTGTGGGGAAATCTGCCAGCCCAAAGATTCAAGTCCTTCAACAGAGGAATCTTAAGAAAAGGAAGGGCATGATGGAGAAACAACAGATTACAAGACACTTGGAAGACGTACTACTTTACCTAACCGGGCGAGGGAGAGTACATTTCTAGATTAAGCGTCAGGAAAGGAAAGGAAAGTCAG
>RCUC01144515.1:0-90741 GCA_003697995.1 Taxidea taxus jeffersonii
AAAAAAAAAAGAACTGTAAAATGCAAATATAAGAACGAGAGTTAGATGGGGCCTCAGAGGTCACCTAAATTTGGCCAAGCACCCCCTTTATGAGAAACATGAGACAGAGTGGCATACACTAGTTTCCTATTGCTCCCGTAACAAATAATCACAAACATGGTGGCTTAAAACAATATGAATGTATTCTCATTCAGTGTTGGGGTCAGAAGTTAGGGATGAGTCTTACAGGGCTAAAATCAAGTGTCCACAGGACTGGTTCCTTCTGGAGGCTCCAGCAGGGAATCCATTCCTTGCCCTTCCAGCTTCTACAAGCTGCCAGTACACCTTGGCTTCTGTCTGCATCATTCCCGTCTCTGCTTCCATGGTCACATCACTTTCTTATCTCTGACTTTGATCCTCCTGCCTCCCTCTTATAAGAACCTTTGTGATTACCATGTGAATGCTCCAGGATTGTCTCCTTATTTCAAGATTTGTAATTTAACCACATCAGTGAAGTCCCCTTTGCCATCTAAGGTAATGTTACAGGTTCTGGATTTTAGGACATAGACATCACTAAGGACCATTATCTGACCTACCCCATAGAGAGATTTGCTTAAGTTGACAGCAGGAGGAAGCAGCCAGGGCCAGGACTGAGGTCACTCAGCTGCTCCTGTCTCTCTTCCACCTGGCTGTCAGCAGAGGCCTCTCTGTCATTCAAGATTAAGTAAAACTTAAACCAGCCCTTGTTCTAGATTCTGTGAGTTTAATGCACTCTGAAAAATTGGGCTAACACCCCCACAGTGTCTTCTCAAGGTCACTGACACCCTCTGAGTTCCTACCACCACTGAACTCCTGATTTTACTGCATCTCAACTCTTCTCTGGACTGCTTGTCCCCTCCATTCTATGATGGTCCAGGAAAGGGACTCAGACCCTTTCCTTGATCTACCCCAAGCCACCCACATACACAATTACTGTCATTCATGCTATGTTCGTTCGTTCATTCATTCATTCATTCATTCATAGTTCTCCAGGAGGACTGAGGCCAGGGTAGGCACAGGTATAACGGACTTGATAACACAACCAATATTTATTATCATCCCTTCTCTGCCTCACTTTCCCAGGACTTCTTTAGATTACTTCCCAAATGAATTACTTGTATTCAAATTCTTATCTCAGGATCTGCCTCAGTAACAACTCAAACCAAGACAGTAAGCAAAATCAGTCCACTAGAGTTAGCAACATCAATGATGACAGTGTCTCCAAATGGCACCTGCCATCACGCACTTGTACTTCCAGGAAGGGGAGAAGGACCCCCATAGCACCTTTAGCCAGGGATAGCTTTATATATAAAAACAAAAGGTTCTGGAAGGATTTTTTTTCCACTCCCACCAAGAAATATGTCTTATACTCATTACTCCCTAAAGTCTTTTAATGAGGAATAGCATTTTTTAAATCCAAATATATGTCTAGCTTTCAAATTCTCCTAGAGAAAAGCATACAACATTCCAAATTCACATGAAGCATAGTTAACCAATATTCAATCCTCTCTTGAGAAGAGACTTCAATACAGATGGCTATGAACACAGAAGATGCAGGCCATGTGATATAGGAGGACAGAGAGGGAAGTGGGCTAGCATTTCAGATTCACCCAGAGCCAGTGCTGTGGCTGGATCCACCTGCACAAACTCTGATCAGAACTCCCAGCCCCACGCTGAGGATTAGCTCCTACTTCCAACCTCAGCTCCATATTTTTCATTGCTGAAAAGACATGAGACAGATGGCTCTGCCTATGGAATTCTGACTGGATTAGATTCCTCAGCTCTGAGCTCCCTTCCAGCTGATCCACATCCTGGTCATTCACTACCAGATGCAAGGCCTGGTAACGTCTCCCTGGAAAAGCTGCGGGTTGGAATAAAGAGTCAAGAGTTCTAATTCTCCCCATCTGATGACTGAGCTTCTGGGAAGGAATCTAGCCTGTATCCAGGAATTCTTGCATCTAGAAGAGGTATCTAACTGTGCTCACTGTTGATCATAATTTTTTCAGGTGCCACAGGCAAAAATCAATGGAAGGCCCACCCTGGCTTGTGTAAACAGGAAGGAAAGGGTCCACCAGGTGACCTAGGATTGCTTCAGTGTTTTCAAGATTTCTCTCTCTCTACTTCTTGGTGCTTTTGGTCCCTGTGTGTTAGTTTATTCTCCATGACCTCATAGGGCTTTTTTCCATGTGGCAGGGAAGATGGCCACTGACAGCCTCAGATTCAAATCTTTCCAGCATGTCAGAAGCAAGAGGCCATCTTTCCCACTTGGTGTCTACAAAAGAGTCCCAAAGGAGGGCTCTGATTGGCCTGACTTGGTCATCCACTCATTTCTAAACTAATCTCTGCAACCAGCAGGGGATGATTCACTGATCCAGCCTAGGTCACCTGCCCACCCTGTGACTGAAGTAGTGGGGCAGGATGTGCTATCAGGGGAAGACACAGGGGAAAAATCAGGTTCAGCAGCCACAATCCATGACTGCCTTAGCCCCCAGCTTATCTACATGTATCTGATAGTCATGGTCCATGGTGGATGCTGGGAGAGAATGACAACACAGGAGTCAGGAAAAAATGAGGATAAGGGAGAGTAAGTGCAGAGGGTGTAGAGCCTGTGAAGGTAAAATTGCTCCTCTTATCCTTGGAATGCAGTAGATTCAAACAGTGAAGCTGAGGAAAGCACTCCCTGGTGGGCAGGGAACCCAGAGTGATGTCACTCCTCCGGGAACAAGAGGGAGTTTCTTTAGAAGTGGAGACAGCAAACACCTCCAGCTTCGTGTTCTCACTGTGTAAAATATAGATACTAGTTCTGGGCTCCTCAGGCTTGTCCAAGGTTCTACAGAAGCAGGACCTGAGATGGGATTCCTGGTGGGAGTGCTTTCAGGAGAAAGGAAGGAAGTAGGATAGAACAGAGGAAGAAGCCAAGAATGATGCAGGTTCAGCTGAATTCTAATTCAGCTTAGTAGCACCTATGGCACCACAGAGTTATCCTGTCTCAAGGTAAGGAAGTAGGCCTTTGCACCTCATATCTGTCTATCATTGGCTGAGGGTCACCTCCAGAGGAAAAGCAGTCATTTCTAGTCAGTCCAAGGCTCAGAATAAGGAAGATGAGAACTGGAGGTAGGGTATATGGCAAAATAAAGGGTATCCAGTGTGCCTCAACAGCATCCCCTATTCAAATGCCCTTTGCAATGCTGGGAGTTATCATTGTCGTAATTTTTATTTTATTCCTGTTGTGTAAAAGTAATAGTAAACATTGAATAATGCATGATTCTCTGCCTGACACTGCACTCAGTAACACAGGCATTCATAGGCAGTAGGAATCTAGAAAAACCTAGGCTTATATCCTGTGCCAGCCCTGCCATGGACTAGTTATGTGATTTGGGATATCTAATTTAACCCCTTTGAGTTTCAGAGTTGTAATCCACAAAATAGGCTAATAACCAGAGCTACTTCCTGGGACTGTTGTGAGGATGACATGAGATCATCTCTCAGAAGCTCTTGGTGTGGCACTTGGAGTAGGGGAAGCTCTCAAGTGATTCTTAGTTATTATTAGCTTCTGTGGCTGGACTGTCCAAACAGCCAGCACTTGAGCTCATAGACATGTGGAGGTCATGAGGATACTAAATAGTTCCACAAAGATAGGAATAAGAATTTGCATCTTGTAAAAGATGAAGTCAACTGTGTTTAAAAAAGCGAATCAAAAAAAAAAAAAAAAAAAGGATGTGAAAGCCCAGCCTAAATGCAGTCTGAGAATGTATGCTATTCAGCAAGATGGTGTGGGGTGTGAGAACCTTTGCAGCCATTCCTCAGTTCCATGCAGGTCACAGCTCACAACAAAGTGGCCTCACCCCCAGCTTTGAGAAAGATTTGTCAGCGCCTTTCACTAGCTCTAATTTGATGGATCAGCTCTTCCTACCTATAAGCAATAAGGATGTATGTCCAGATAGACGTTATAGATTAGCTCAGGCTCTTACATCAGACAAAGCCAGGGCGTGTTCTGGCTTTCTGCTCTGACAGCTACACAGCCATAAACATATCATTTAGCCTTTCTGAGTTTCATTTCCTTCTTAGTTAATAGGGGGAGATAATATCTGCACTTAGAGTTATTATAGAGAATTAAATTAAGTGATATTTATAAACACTTCAATCAGTGCCTAGTTCTTAAATCAGTGCCCGCTCACAACAAGCAGCAATTATTGTTATTATTGATGTTAATGTGTTCAACTGATATTCTTGATCACCTACTGTCCCTGGTAGTGGGAAGATATTGGCAAGAAAAAAAATGAGGTTCTTGCTGTTAAGGAGCTTCCATTCAAATGAAAAGAAGTAGGAAATAAACAAGAAATACACTAGGGAATGGTTAACTGTGTACCCAGAATTAATATTGGGTGATGTTATAGAATGACGAGATACTTTAGTCTGGCCTCTCCTTTAAAAAGGAGGCGAGCTTCATGCTGAGATCTGAAAAAACAGGATGGCACCAATGATGAATGTTCCAGGCAACCTACAGGCAGGCAGAGGTAGCAGCTAGTGCAAAGACCCAGAGGTAGAAGCGAGTTGGGCATGGTTAGATCAAGGTCCATATGTTTGAGGGACACACAAGAGGCTAAGATGGCTGGAGTCCAGTGGGAGACCATGGTGAACAGAAAAAGATGAGTTTGGAATAGTATAGAGAAGAGACCATGGAGGATTTTGTAAACAAAGTGAGGCATTTGGATCTTAATCCAAATGGAATAGAAATCAACAGAAGGATTTTTAGCTAAAGAGATATTATCTGAAATGAGCTTTTTAAAGTTCTCTTGAATTATTTCATCCAATTTTTAAAGAAGCAACAATACCATGCTACAATATCTTTCAGAAAATTAAGAACACATGGACACTTCTTAATTCATCATATAAGGCTGGTATTCTCCTAACAACAAAGCCAGACAGACATCATTAGAAAATTAATACCCACAAGAACATAGATGCAAAAGTCCTTAACAAAAGCAATCTGGATCCAGCAGTATGTCTTTAGTGACTTTTCCTCTGACCTCTCACAGCAGCCTTCCAGAAACCCCTCTCCTAGCTCCACTCATGGTCTAATTCCAATATTAAGCCTATTAAATCACTAATACCTGTTAAAAAATGCATTTGACAAAATTCAACACACATTCATGATAAAAGCTCTCAATAAAATTGATGGGACTTCTTTGATCTGGAAAAGGATATCTGTAAAAAACCTACAGCTAACTCCATACTTAATATGAAAGGGATAGGTTTATCCTTGAGACCAGGAACAAGGCAAGAATGTCCCTCTCAACCCTCCCATTTAACATTGTACTAGAGGTTCTAGCCACTGCAGTAAGACAACAAAAAGAGATAAAAACATCCAGATTGGAAAGGACAAAGTAAAACTATCTTTATTTACAAATAACATGATTCTTTAAGAAAAAAAAAAAGATGTTATTTATTTGAGAGAGAAATCTTGAGAGCACAAGCAGGGAGAGCAGCAGAGGGAGAGGCAAGCTCCCGCCTGAGCAAGGACCCCGATGCAGGACTCAATCCAGGACCCTGAGATCATGACTAGAGCCAAAGGCAGATGCTCAACTGACTCAACCACCCAGGTGCCTCACAGATGATATGATTCTTATGCAGAAAATCATAAGGGATCTATCAAAAAACAAACATACCAACAAACTAATAAACCTAAACTACTTCAAATAATAAATTCAAAGACAATTTAATTTTAAAATGAACAAAGGATTTATATAAACATTTCACCAAAAAACATATCTTGTGGCTAATAAGTATATGAAAATATGCTGAACAGCATAAGTCAGTAAAGAAATACAAATTAAAACTAAAATGAGCAAACTTGGTGCAGCCACTCTGGAAAGCAATATGGAAGTTCTTCAAAAAGTTAAAAATAGAGCTACCCTATGATCCAGCAACTGCATTACTAGATATTTACCCAAAGGATTCAAAAATATTTATTAAAAATAAATAAATTTTTTAACAAAGAATACAAAAATACTAATTTGAAGGGATACGTGCACCCTGATGTTTACAGCAGCATTATCAACAATAGTCAAACTATGGAAAGAGCCCAAATGTCCATTGACTGACGAACAGATAAGGAAGATGTGAGATATATATTTTTACATATTTATTATTATGTATATATATCATACACACAGTGGAATATTCCTCAGTCACAAAAAATAATGAAACCTTGCCATTTGCAATGATGTGGATGGAGCTAGAGAGTAAATATTTTGCTAAGTGAAGTAAGTCAGAAACAGACAAATACCATATGATTTCACTCATATGTGGAATTTAAGAAACAAAACAAATGAACATGGTGGGGATGGGGGAGAAGAGGCATACCAAGAAACAGACTCTTAACTATAGAGACAAAACTGATGGTTACCAGAGGCAAATGGGTGAGGGGATGGATGAAATAGATGATGGGGATTAAGGAGGGTACTTGTGATGAGCACTAGATGTCATACGTAAGTATTGAAGCACTAAATTCTATACTCACCTAATAATACGCTGTATGTTAGCTAACTGAAATTTAACTAAAATCTTGGGGGGAAGGGGCACCTGGGTGGCTCAGTGGGTTAAAGCCTCTGCCTTCAGCTCAGGTCATGATCCCAGGGTCCTGAGATCGAGCCCCGCGTCAGGCTCTCTGCTCAGCAGACAGCCTGCTTCCTCCTCTCTCTCTCTCTGCCTGCCTCTCTGCCTACTTGTAATCTTTGTCTGTCAAATAAATAAATAAAAATCTAAAAAAAAAAAGATTTTCTAAAAAAAAAAATCTTGGGGGGAAACCCTAAAATGAGATACAACTATATCCCTACTAGACCTGTCAAAATATTGACAATACCAAGTGTTGACAAAGATATGCAGAAACTGGAACCCTCATACATTGCAAGAGGGAACATAAAATAACACATCCACTTCAGAAAATATTTTGGTGACTTCATAAAAAGATAACCATGTACATACCATAGCAGTTCTACTTCTAGCTCTCTACTCAAAAGAAATGAAAACATGTCCACATGAAGACTTGTATGGAAATTTTTGTAGTATTATTCATAATAGCCAAAAACTGAAAATAACCAAATGTCCATCAACTAGTAAAAAGATCATCAAAATTTGGTATTTCAATATAAGCTGGCAGGGGATAAAAGTGTAAGAAAGTAAGTCAGTTAGCAGTCTGTTGCATTGGTTCAAGTTGAAGGGGGTGGTGGCTTAAACCCACATGGTAGCAGCAGAGGGGCTAAGAACTGGTAGGATTCTGGACACACTGGTCTTGTAGAGTTGACAAGACTGCTCATGGTTTAAACATACAATGAGGAAAGAGAAAGATAAGAGGAATTGTGCTGGGATGATAGTTGTGTTCTATTTTGCAGCTAAATTCTGAAGGATCTTTGGCACCCACTGCTTAAGGCTTTGGCCAGAATGTGAATGGAGAGACAGGGAGCTAGGAGGGAGAAATTTTTCTTTTTCTTTTTTTTTAAAGATTTTATTTATTTATTTGACAGACAGAGATCACAAGTAGGCAGAGAGGCAAGCGGGGGGCAGGGGGAGAAGCAGGCTTGCCGCTGAGCAGAGATCCAGGGCTGGATCCCAGGACCCTGAGATCATGACCCGAGCCAAAGGCAGAGGCTTCAGCTCTCAGTGGGTTAACACTGAGCCACCCAGGCACCCGAGAGAAATTTTTCTAAGTGCAGATCCTGTGGTCTGATTCAACCAAATCAAAATTGCTAAAGGTTGGGCTGTGTAATCTACATTTTTGCAAATTCTCTCAGATGATTCAGAAGCACTACAAGGTTGCAGGCATTATTTATTTTAATTTGTTGTTTTGTTTGCTTTTATATATGTTATATATAACATACCTATGTCATATACATTTATTTGGGTTTTCTTCAATTTCTTTCCTTAATGTCTTGTAGTTTTCAATATATAGGTCTTTTGCCTTTGGTTAAATTTATCCCTGGGTGCTTTATTATTTTTGATGCAATTATAAATAAGATTGTTTTCTTCATTTCTCTTTCTCATAGTTGCTTATTAGTGTAGAGAAATACAACAGATTTCTGTATATTGATTTTGTATCCTGCAATTTTACTGAATTCATGTATTAGTTCTAAAAGGTTTTTTTAGTAGTCTTTAGGGATTTCTTTATATAATATCATGTCAGTTGTAAATAGTGACAGTTTTACTTCTTCCTTTCTAATTTGGATGATTTCCCCCACTCCCATAGTACTGGCTAGGACTTCCAATACTATGTTAAATAGAAGTGATGAGAATGGGCATCCTTGTCTTGCTACTGACCTCAGCGGAAAGGTTCTCAGCTTTTCACCATTGAGTACGATGTTTGCTGTGGGCTTGTCATATATGGCCTTTATTACATTAAGGTATGTTACTTCCACACCCACTTTATTGAGAGTTTTTGCCATAAATGAATGTTGAAGTTTGTTAAAAGCTTTTTTCTGCACCTATTGAGGTGATCATAGGATTTTTATCCTTCCTTTTGTTAATGTGGTATATCATATTGATGGATTTTGTATGTTGAACCATACTTGCACTCATGGAATAAATCCCACTTTATCATGATGTGTGACCCTTTTAATGGATTGTTAAATTCATTTTGCTAATATTTTGTGGGGGAGGGACGCCTGGGTGGCTCAGTTGGTTAAGCAGATGCCTTTGGCTCAGGTCATGATCCCAGCGTCCTGGGATCGAGTCCCACATCGGGCTCCTTGCTCGGCAGGGAGCCTGCTTCTCCCTCTGCCTCTATCTGCCTGTGCTCTCTCTCTCTCTCTCTCTCTAACTAATAAATACAATCTTAAAAAAATATTTTGTGGAGGATTTTTGCATCTATATTCATCAGAAATATTGGCTTATAATTTTATTTTCTTATAGTTTTAAAAATAGAGTGATGCTGACGTCAAAAAATGAGTTCAGAAGAGTTCCCTCCTCTTTTATTTCTTGCAATAGTTTGAGAAGAATAGGTATTAATTTTTTTTTTAATGTTTGGCAGCATTCTCCAGTGAAGCCATCTAGTCCTGGACTTTGTGGGTAGGTTTTTGATTACTGATTCAATCTTCTTACTAAAATTGGTCTGTTCAAATTTTCTACTTCATTATGATTAAATCTTGGTAGGTTGTATGCTTCTAGGAATTATACCCATTATGATTAAATCTTGGTAGGTTGCATGTTTCTAGGAATATATACATTTCTTCTAAGTTGTCCAATTTGTTGCCCTATCATTGTTCATAGCAGTCTCATGACTCTTGGTATTTCTGTGGTATCAGTTGTAACTTCTCCTCTCTCATTTCTGATTTTATTTATTATATCCTCTCTCTTTTTTTCTTGCTGAGTCTACCTAAAGGCTTGTCAGTTTTGTTTATCATTCCAAGGAGCCAGCTCTTAGTTTCACTGATCTCTATTTTCTTTTTAGAATCTATTTCATTTATTTCTGCTCTGGTCTTTGTTATTTCTTTCCTTCTATTAACTTTGGACTTCGTGTATTCTTTTTCTAGTTCCTTAAGTTGTAAAGTTGTTTAATGGAGGCTTTTCATTTATCACTATAGACCTCCCTCTTAGAATTGATTTTGCTGCGTTCCACACATTTTGTTATATTTCCATTTTCATTTGTCTCAAGACTTTATTTCTCTTTTGAGTTCTTCTTTGATTCATTGGTTGGTCAGCAGTATGTAGTTTAATCTCCACATATTTGTGAATTTTACAATTTTTTCATGTAATTAATTTCTAGCTTCATACCATTGTGGTCAAAAAGATGCTTGATACAATTTTAATCCTCTTAAATTTATTTAGACTTGTTTTGTAGCCTAATATGTCATCTATCATGGAAAATGTTCTGTGTGCGCTTAAAAAGAATGTGTATTCTATTGCTTTGGGATGGAATATTCTGTATATACCAATTAAGTCCATCTGGTCTAACATATAGTTTAGTGCCAATGTTTCCTCATTGATTTATGTCTAGATGATCTAACAATTGATGTATGTCATGTATTAAATCCCTTAATATTATTGCATTACTTTCAATTTCTCCCCTTATGTCTATTAATATTTGTTTTATATATTTAGGTGCTAAATATTCACAAAAGTTATATCCTTTTGTTGGATTGATCTCTTTGTCATTATGTAATGCCCATCTCTGCCTCTTATTACAATCTTTGTTTCAAAATCTGTTTTGTAATGATAGGCATATAGCTACTTCAACTTTCTTTTGGTTTCCATTTTCATGGAATATCTTTTCCCATCCCTTCAGTTTAAGTGTGTGGGTCTTAACATCTGAGGTGAGTCTCCTGTAGGCAGCATACAGATGGGTCTTTTTTTTTTTTTAATCCATTCAGCCATTCCATGCCTTTTGATTGGGGAATTCAGTCCATCAACATGTAAAGTAATTATTAACAGTTATGTACTTATTGCCATTTTGTTCATTGTCTACTGGCTGTTTTTATAGTTCTTCTCTGTTCCTTTCTTCTTTTCTTGCTCTCTTCCTTTGAGACTTGTTGAATTTCTATAAAGTTTATATCCCTTTCTCTTTTATGTTATTTACTACAGGTTTTTGCTTTGTGGTTATGATGAGGCTTTCATACAGCCACTTGTATCTATAACAGTCTATTTCAAGTTGATAAGAACTTAAGTTTGATCTCATTCTAAATTTTTACTACTTTTGCCTTTTAACCTTCATACTAGCTGTATAAGTGATTAACCCACTACCTGTGTTATATATTTACCTTTTCATGTTTCTTGTTTCTTTCACATTTCATGTCACCAATTAGTGCTCTTTCTTCAGCTTAAAGATGTCCCTTTGACATTTCTTGGAAAGCCAGTTCAGTAGTGATGAACTCCTTTAATATTTGATTATCTGAAAAATATCTTTCCTTCAATTCTGAATGATAAATTTTCTGGATAAAGTATTCTTGGTTGGAACTTTGTTTCTCTAAGCACTTTGAATATATCATATCACTCCTGGCCTGCAACATTTTTGCTCAAATATCTGCTGATAGTCTTACAAGGGTTCCCTTGTATGTAATTAGTTAGTTTTCTCTTGCTGCCTTCAAGAGTCTTTCTTTGTCTTTAACTTTTGAGATTTTAATTATAGTGTGTCCCAGTGTAGGTCTCTTTGGGTTCATCTTATGCAGTACTCTCTGTGCTTCCTGAGTCTAGATATCTGTTTTCTTCCCAGGTTAGGGAAATTTTCAGCCATTATTTCTTCAAACAAAATTTCTTCCCTTTTCTCTCTCTTCTCCTTCTGGGAGCCCTATGAATGTTAGTCTGTTTGATATTGTCCCATAAGCAACTTTAGCTACCTTTACCTTTTTTCATTCTTGGTTTTTTGTTTGTTTGGTTTTGGGTTTTGCTGCTCTGATTAGGTGAGTTCCACTGCCTTGTTTTTGATTTGACTAATCCTTTCTCCTGCTTCATCTAGTCTGTTGTTGAACCCCTCTACACTATTTTTCAGTTCAGTTGCAGTCTTACATGTAAAACTCTTCTCCAGAAGGCACTGATGTTCTGGAGCACAACAGAGGGAGAATATATAGTCTCCACCCTCTGTAGTGTCTGGAAAGGATTACAATTAGCTCCTAGATCTGTTTTAAATAGGAAGCCTATCCCTCAAGCCACAGCTATGATGATAAGCTAATAGTTCTTTTACACAGAAAGACCAAGCACTTGAGTCTTGGTGTACCCTGGGGTGGTAGCTGTTTAAGAACTCTTTCTCTATTTGACTCCTGGGGGACCCACAAGCATGAGCTTTATTGGCCAGATAATGTAGAGGTATCCCCTACGAGCAGCTACAAAAATCAGGGTGTCAGGCAAAGGTATGAGCTCCTTTCTGGGTAACACTGACTATTACAGTCCCATATGGCCTAGAAAGCAAGCTCCCTTGGACTCCAGAGCCAGGAAGTCAAGAGGCATCCTCTGGGTGGCAGCCACAAAGATTAGGGCACCAGAAACATGAAAGTGCTCCCTTCCAGGAGATACAGATGCTCTGGAGGGCTCAAAGATGTACCCACCGGACTCCATCCCTAGAGAATGTTCCAGCAGGCTCCTAGATGTGTGTTTTAAATAGATGCCTATCCCAGGGCACCTGGGTGGCTCAGTGGTTTAAAACCTCTGCCTTTGGCTCAGGTCATGATTCCAGGGTCCTGGGATCGAGCCCTGCATTGGGCTCTCTGCTCAGTGAGGAGCCTACTTCCATTCCTCTCTTTCTGCCTGCCTCTCTGCCTACTTGTGATCTCTGTCTGTCAAATAAATAAATAAAATCTTAAAAAAATAAATAGATGCCTACCCCTCAGGCTGGCACTTTAATATAATATAAGCACAAAGTCTGGGTGTTGTTGACTGCCTCTGAGCTGGGCCCTGGAGCAGCTAAATCTGAGCTCTTGAGTTCTGTTAAGAACCATTTCTCAGATCACTGCAATCTTATGGATCTTGGGATATGAGCTCTGTTGGTTTTCAAAGTTCAATGTTTCAGGGGGTGGTCTCTCAGGTGCAATCCTTCAGGATTTGGGGTTCCCTATGTGGAGTTTGAACCTTTTGCTCGTTGGAGTGAATCTCTGGATTTTGAGTTTTCTCCTGGCTATGGGTTGCTGCAGTCAGGGTAGAGTTTAGGTGAGATTGTGTCCTAGTCTTTCCTACCTGCTTCTGTGTAGGTTTTTTTTTCTTATTTGCCAAATGTGTAGTCATCACTCAGCCAGTCTTCAGGTTTTTTAATGAGGAAATTGCTCCATATGTATCTGCAGATTCAACTGTGTCTGTGGGAAGAGGTGAGTTCAGGATCTTTCTACATCACCATCTCGAAGCACCAGGCATAAAGCGTTATAATGCTTGACTTTTGTTAATCGGTTCCTATAAACTTGTCTAATGTCTCTTTTCAGTGTCATCAGCATAGGTGTCCTATTCTCATTCACACTTCTTAAGCCCCAAGAACACAAGATCAAAAGTCCAGCATTCTCCATGAGCTCTGTTCATTCATACTTAAATTGTTTGCCCAGAGTAAGTAGCACTACTCCCAAGGGAGGGCATGACTTTGAAGAATAAAGAGTGACCAGAGCTGGTGTTTCCAGTTTCCCCTGCCTTGCCCTCTCACTAGGGAACATTTTAAAGTGGTCTAACCACAACTCCTAGATGAACCACAATAAATTATTTAGATTTCAGTAAATCTACAAGCATTCCCATGAAACCTTTAAGTTGGTCTTACTCTCTTTCCTCTCTGCCAATGCTTCCCTCTTCTTAAAACTACTGATAGTAGATTTGTGAAACCCGAGTTTGAATCCTCATATACCACCTAATGAGCTATGTGGCCTTTTTCTAGTTCTGGGACTCAATGAGTTTATCTGTAAAGGGAACATGGAACAACGTCAGTGGTTCTTAATTCTGGTTGTGTGTTAGAATCACTGGGGGATAGTTTAAACATTATAGATGCCCTGGCCACACCCCAAATAACTGCATCATAATCTTGGTAATGGAACCCAGGCATCACCATTCTTGGAAGATCCTCCAAGTTGATTCCAATTACAGCCAACTCAGAACCATTAATCTAACTGATCAATAAGGATTCTCAAAGTTCTTTCTCTGATTTATATTTTCCTTGCCTCCCATGACTACACCAGTGGCTACCAGCCAAAGGCAGGGGTTATTGGGGATGCTGTATTATTATAGCTGGTGGCTAACTAGTACTCAGAGGGTGCATCTACTCAGTTTGATAAGGACCACATCCAGCCTGGCTGCTGAAGAACCGTATTTGAAGGTGTGCTCTTGAGAAGGTAAGCAAAACCAACCTCCCTGGATTGCATTCAAGATCCTGCCTTGGTGTGCCCTAAATTAAGAAAGACTATCACTCTACGGGAAGCAGGAGCTGGAGCTCATGAAGACATTGTCCAGAAGCTTCCAGGGACTACAGAAATGCAGTGATGAGCTGATTTTCATCCTTTGTTTGTGCCAGTCGGAGTGAGTCAAAGAGAAGGCCTGTTGACTTCACAAAGCAGAGACTATTTTTAAACATTAACTTGACTTTTTAAAAGATTGATCAGATGTAAGCATTAGGCAGCAGAATCTTGGGATTTTTTTTACCTTTTTGATAATTAAATATTCTTCAAGTATATAACAATAATACATTATTAAATGCTCATAAAACATTAAAAACACATGTACAAATATGTTATTTTTGTTTGCATAAATGAGATCATGAGGCACCTGGGTGGCTCAGTCGTTAAGTGTCTGCCTTCAGCTCAGGTCTTAGTTCCAGGGTCCTGGGATCAAGCCCTGCATCGGGGGAAGATTCACCGAATCCCTGCTCAGTGGGAAGCCTGCTTCTCCCTCTCCCACTCACTCTGCTTGTGTTCCCTCTCTCACTCTCTCTCTCTCTGTTAAATAAATAAATAAATAAATAAATAAAATTTTAAAAATGAGAACATATAATTCATATTGTTCTGTGACCTATTTTTACTATTTAGCAATAAATATTTTAGATTTTTTAAAAAATTTTTATTTAAATTCAATTTAGTTAACACATACTATATTATTAGTTTCAGGGTAGAATTAGTGATTCATCTGTTGCATAAAATACCCAGTGTTCATTACATCAAGTGCCCCCCTTAATGCCCATCACCCAATTACCCCATCCCCCACCCATCTCCCCATAGCAACCCCCAGTGTTTTTTTATAGTTAAGAGTCTCTTATGGTTTTCATTCCTCTCTGTTTTCATCTTATTTTATTTTTTCTTCCCTTCCCCTACGTTTATCAGTTTTATTTCTTAAATTCCACATATGAGTAAAATATGGTATTTGCCATTCTCTGACTAGCTTATTTCACTTAGCATGATACCCTCTAGTTCCATCCACGTCATTGCAAATAGCAAGATTTCATTCTTTTTTTTTAAGATTTATTTATTTATTTAACAGAGAGAGATCACAAGTAGGCAGAGCAGCAGGCAGAGAGTGGGGGAGCAGGCTCCCTGCTGAGCAGAGAGCCCGATGTGGGGCTTGATCCCAGGACCCTGAGATCATGACCTGAGCTGAAAGCAGAGGCTTAACCCACTGAGCCACCCAGGTGCCCCAAGATTTCATTCTTTTTGATGGCTGAGTAATATTCCAGTGTGTGTGTGTGTGTGTGTGTGTGTGTGCGCGCGCGCGCGTGCATGCACCACCTTTTCTTTATCCATTCATCTGTCAATGGACATCTGGGCTCTTTCCATATATTGACTATTGTGGACATTGATGCTATAAATATTGGGGTGCATGTGCCCCTTCGAATCACTGTTTGTATCCTTTGAGAATCTTGGGAAATTTGTAAGAAGCTAAGTTACATGGAAATCTCCAAACATGTTTTATTTCTATGGATTTAGGAATTTTGCATTATTCTGTATGATATAAATCATTCCAACATGTAAAACAAAGAATTTGAAGATAAGACTGTTTGAAAACTTCAAACTCCCTTCTTCCCATTTTAGCCTCAGTATTTCTAAGTCCACCCCAGGTTTCCCATCTCAGCACAGAGCAACATCTAAAAACCCTGGAGCATCCTGACTCAGTTCTTTCACACATTTATACCTAAGCCATCAGCAAACCCTGATGGCAAGACCTTCATACTATATTCCTGGTCTTATCTTTCCCCCAAATGTTTTCTAAGGCACTGTCATCTCTGTCCTGCATCTAGTTCTAACACCTATTTGCCCTGTGACCCAACAAAGGAAGGGTTGGTGTAGCTAACCTCTGAGGTCCTTTGAAGAGATGAGACCATTGAGACTCAGATATTGCTGGATGCCAGCCCCAGGGTCCCTCTCTCTTGCTTCCTTATTAACAGAGCCTGATTTGTTGAGGGGTGTCAATGAGCCCAGCTCATGGTGAATCAGTGAGTCAGGATTAGTCAAAGCCAGTTTGGGTAGCCATAATCAACTCTATCTATGATTGTTACAGACATGGGCATGAGACACATAAGGGGAAGTCTGCTGGGAAGTCCTGGGAAAGGGTTTGCTCCCTGATGAGAGAAGAGAAAGCCCTTTATGCCTTGGCCCTGTTGCTGCATGTTTTAGGTATTATCAAGAGAGGAGATAAACATGATAGCTTTGTCAGTCATAAAGTGGGGGAGGATGGGATGTGCCTAAGTATGGAAAAAGAAAAGGATGAGAAAAGTTTGGTTTTTGATGGTTTCATTGAGCCTGGTATTGCCTACCTCTGAGCTTCTTAATTAAAGCACAGTGTCTCTATATATTAAGCCAGGATATTTGAGAATCCTATTACATGGAACCCAAAGCATCCTAATACAGAAATAACTTGCCTGAAGGAGGAGCAAGATGGTGGAGGAGTAGGAGACCTAAATTTCTTCTAGTCCCAGGAATTCAGCTAGATAGTTATGAAACCTTTCTGAACCTACAAATGCAACAGGAGATATAGAAGAAAAGAATAGCAGTAATTCTATGAACAGAAAATCAACCACTTTCTGGAAGGTAGGACATGCAGAGAAGTGAATCTGAGGTGATATACTGGAAGACAGACTGTGTGGGGAGGAAGCCTCCATCGGTCAGCTACCAGCAAGTGATAGAGCACCAGAGCATGAAATAAGAACTTTTAGAAGTCTGCTCTGCTGAGGGACATTGCTCTAATGGCTAAGCAGGGGGGTGGAATCCTTGCTGGGACAGTGTGATCTCAGGACCCTTGGAGTCACAGAAAGACCAGGGGTGCCTCAGTGTGGCAGAGCTCCCAGGTATCAGAACAGGGAAGCCAGCTGCAAAGATGGAGCCTAGGAAGGGGCTCTCAGCTTGGGATTGCCATAAACTGATCCAGGGCAAGTTGGGCCACTGCTTTTTCAAGCAGGGACCCCACAAGGGGAGATCCAGGGAGACCCCCCTCTTCCTCCACTGTGAGGAGTGGCACAGGAGAGTGCTGCAGGAATCTTCTGTATTTGGAGACTCCAAGCGGGGCCATGCACCAGAGACAGAAACACTAGACCACAGGCCAGGTGAGCTCAGAGTGCGACCAGAGACCAGGGAGAGAGAAGTGACTGACTGCTTTTCTCTGAGGCTTCACTGAAGAGGGGTGCCCCAAGCTCTCAGCTCCTCTAGGCGGGAGACTGGGAGGCCTCCATTTTCATTCTCATCCTCCAAAGCTGTGAGGAAAGCTTTCAGGAAACAAAAACTACTGAGAGCAAACCTGAGCGGATTACTTAGCCTGGCCTCTGGCAAGGGCAGTGCAATTCCATCTTGGGCAAAGACATTTGAGAATCACTGCAACAGGTACCTCCCTCAGAAGATCAACAAGAAGTCCAGCCAAGACTAAGTTTACCAATGAATGAGAACTGCAAAACTCCAGCACTAGAGGAATAAAGCACATAGAATTCATGGCTTTTTCCCCATGATTCTTTAGTCTTTCAAAGTTAAATTTTTAAATTTTTCTTTATTTCTTCTTTTTCTACTTTTTTTGAATTTTTCTCTTTCCTATTTTAGCCCACATCTTATCAATACCTTTTTTAAAATCTTTTTTTAATTTTCATTTTTATAGTCATATTCTATCCCCTCATTATATTTAATCTTTTTTGTATATATATATATATGTTTTTCTTTCTTTAAAATTTTGGGATAAAGTTTCTTCTAACAGACCAAAATATACCTTAAGCTAGTGTATGGCTTTGTTCTAGTCTCCTGCCTGATCATATTCTCTCTCTCTTTCTTTTCCCTTTCTTTTTCAACTAACATCTTATCAATTCCTTTTTTTTAAATCTTCAATTTTCATCTTAACAGTCATATTCCATCCCTTAAAGATAAGAGCAGAAATCAATGAAATAGAAACTAAAAGAATAGTAGAACAGATCAATGAAACTAGGAGCTGCTTCTTTGAAAGAATTAGTAAGATTGATAAATCCTTGGCCAGACTTATCAAAAAGAAAAGAGAAAGAACCCAAATTTTAAAAATTCATGAATGAAAGATGAGAGACCACAACCAACACCAAAGAAATACAAACAATTATAAGAACATATTATAAGGGGCACCTGAGTGGCTCAGTGGGTTAAGCCACTGCCTTCGGCTCAGGTCACGGTCTCAGGGTCCTGGGATCGAGCCCCACATCGGGCTCTCTGTGGGGAGCTTGCTTCCTCCTCTCTCTCTATCTGCCTCTCTGCCTACTTGTGATCTCTGTCTGTCAAATGAATAAATAAAATCTTTTTAAAAATTAAAAAAAAGAACATATTATAAGCAACTACATGCCAGCAAATTTGACAATCTGGAAGAAATGGATGGATTCCTAGAAACATAAAAACTACCAGCACAGAACCAGCAAGGAATAGAAAATGTGAACAGACCCATAACCATTAAGGAAATTGAAGCAGTAATCAAAAATGTCCCAAAAAACAAGAGCCTAGGGCCAGATGGCTTCCCAGGAGAATTCTACTAAACATTTAAAGAAGAATACCTTTTCTCCTGAAACTGTTCCAAAAATAGAAATGGAAAGAAATCTTCCAAACTCATTTTATGAGGCCAGGATTACCTTGATTGCAAAACCAGACAAAGAGTCCATCAAAAAGGAGAATTACAGACCAATATTCCTGATGAACATGGGTGCAAAAATTTTCTCCAAAATACTAGCCAATAGGATCCAACAGTACATTAAAAGGATTATTCACCATGATGAAGCAGGATTTATTCCTGGGCTGCAAGGTTGGTTCAACATCTGCAAATCAATCGATGTGATACAATACATTAATAAAAGAAATAACAAGAACCATATGATACTCTCAATAGATGCATAAAAAGCATTTGACAAAGTACAGCATCCCCTCCTGATTAAAACTCTTCAGAGAATAGAGATAGAGGGAACATTCCTCAATTTCATAAAATCCATCTATGAAAAACCCACAGCGAATATCATTCTCAATGGGGAGAAACTAAGAGTCTTTCCCTTAAGATCAGGAACACAACAAGGATGCCCACTCTCATCACTACTGTTCACCATAGTACTAGAAGTCCTAGCAACAGCAATTAGACAACAAAAGAAATAAAATTATTCAAATTGGCAAAGAAGAAGTCAAACTCCCTCTCTTCACAGATGACATGATACTTTATGTGGAAAACCCAAAAGATTCCACCCCCAAATTACTAAAACTCATACAGCAATTCAGTAATGTGGCAGGGTACAAAATCAATGCAGAGAAATCAGTTGCATTTCTATATACCAATAACCAGACAGAAGAAAGGGAAATTAAGGAGTCAATCCCATTTATAATGGTACCCCAAACCATAAGATACTTAGGAATATATCTAACCAAAGAGGCAAAGAATCTGTACTCAGAGAACTACAGAATACTCATGAAAGAAATTGAGAAAGACACAAAGAAATGGAAAAGGGTTCTATGCTCATGGATTGGAATAACAAATATTATGAAAATGTCTATGCTACCTAGAGTAATCTACACATTTAATGCAATCCCTACCAAAATACCATCAACTTTTTTCAAAGAAATGGAACAAATAATCCTAAAATTTATATGGAACCAGAAAAGAACCCAAATAGCCTGAGGAATGTTGAAAAAGAAAATCAAAGTTGGTGGCATCACAATTCCAGACTTCAAGCTTTATTACAAAGCTGTCATCATCAAGACAATATGGTACTGCCACAAAAACAGACACGTAGTTCAATGGAACAGAATAGAAAGCCCAGAAATGGACCCTCAACTCTATGTCAACTAATCTTCGACAAAGCAGGAAAGAATATCCAGTGGAAAAAAGACAGCCTCTTCAACAAATGGTGTTGGGAAAATTGGACAGCCACATGCAGAAGAATGAAACTGGACCATTTCCTTACACCACACACAAAAATAGCCTCAAAATGAATGAAAGACCTTGATGTGAGACAGGAATTCATCAAAATCCTTGAGGGGAACAGAGGCAGCAACCTCTTCAGCCTCAGCTGCAGCAACTGCTTCTTAGAAACATTGGGAAAGGCAAAAATGAACTGTTGGGACTTCATTAAGATCAAAAGCTTTTGCACAGCAAATAGTCAACAAAACCAAAAGACAGCCAACAGAATGGGAGAGGATATTTGCAAATGACATGTCAGATGAATGATAGTATCCAAAATCTTTAAGAACTTATCAAACTCAACACCCAAAGAAGAACACCCAATCAAGAAATGGGCAGAAGACATGAACAGATATTTCTGCAAGAAGACATCCAGATGGCCAACAGACACATGAAAAAGTGCTCCATATCACTCAGCATCAGGGAAATACAAATCAAAACCACAGTGAGATACCACCTCACACCAGTCAGAATGGCTAAAATTAACAAGTCAGGAAATGACAGGTGTTGGCGAGGATGCAGAGAAAGGGGAACCCTCCTACACTGTTGGTGGGAATGCAAGCTGGTGCAGCCACTCTGGAAAACAGTTTGGAGGTTCCTCAAAAAGATGAAAATATAGCTACCAAATGACCCAGCAATCACACTACTGGGTATTTATCCTAAAGATACAAATGTAATGATCTGAAGGAGGATTTGCACCCCAATATTTATAGCAGCAATGTCCACAATAGCCAAACTATGGAAAGAGCCTGGATGTCCATGAGAAGTTGAATGGATAAAGAAGATGTGGTATATATATACAATGGAATAGAGCCATCAAAAAAAATGAAATCTTGCCATTTGCAATGACGTGGATAGAACTAGAGGGTATTGTGCTCAGCAAAATAAGTCAATCAGAAAAAGACAATTATCATATGATCTCACTGATATGAAGAATTTGAGAAATAAGACAGAGAACACAGGGGAAGGGAGGGAAAAATGAAACAAGACAACACCAGAGGGGTAGACAAACCATAGGAGACTGAATCTCAGGAAACAAACTGAGGGTTGATGGAAGGTAAGTGGGTGGGAGGGATGGGGCGCTGTGTGATGGACACTGGGGAGGGTATGTGCTATGGTGAGTGCTGTAAATTGTGTAAGATTGATGAATCACAGAGCTGTACCTCTGAAAAAATAATAAATTATATGTAAATTTTAAAAAGAGAAAGAAAGAAACAACTTGCCTGAAGACATGCAACTAGGAAGTAGCAGCACAAGGCTGCAAAGTCACCTCTGTCTCTCTGTCTGTAAAGCCAAAATGGACAGGCTCTCGCCTCTGCCCCACCTCAGTTTAATTCCAACTCTATACCTCTGGGATAGCATGGGCTTAAACAAGCATGCAAGCACTTATGCTCTGCCACAGCTGACACTAGACCCTGATCCGAACACAGCTGTACCTCTTACCCTTCTTGGTGGGACCTTCCTGAACGTTAGTCCGGTGGGAGCCTGGATCCCTCCTCAGCACTGTGGAGACAGCTTTCAGATGCCATCATAATAAGCAATGAAACTCGTTGGAAGCCTACCAGTGTTCTCACTTATCTGCCTTCATGGCATCCTTTCATTTCATGGTGCTTACGTCTGCAGCTTGATTGACTACGTTTGACTTGTTTTCTGGAGTTAAGGCTCAACAGGTACACCCTTCCTCCAAACCAGCAGGGTTCTTACCAGTGGCCTCAGAAATCAAAACGCTCACTTTCATACTGGACCCAGAGGGCTTGGGTCGGGGGGCAGTAATTAGAATGTCCCCTCTTCCCACTCCTGGCCTAATTCTGTGCCACAATAATTTGGCCTATAGCTGTTCAAGCAAATAGATCTGAGAGATGCCAAAAGGTTGAGCCAACTCAAATGTCTCTTCCACTGACCTGCTCCAAGGTAAGAAATTCCTACCCTTAGTCAGTCCTAGGAAATATAATATTCTTAGAGTGTACCTTTTGCAAAACAAATATAGGGAGAGCAGCTCATCCCCCTTGGTATACATAAGACTCTCATATGTTGCCTCCATTTATGGGGACATAAAGCCCAACTCTGGAACTATGTATGTTTTAAATGTGATTTATTATTATCTGTTTCTCTTTCTCAATAGTCTGTGAGCTTTATGAGTGCAAGAGGCCTTATATCTTTTTACTTGCTTTTGGAGTTTGAGCATCAAGCATGGTACTAGACATTTAATAGGTATTTAATAAATCTAGATGGAAAGAATAAATGAATTGCAGCTCAAGGGAGGGTGAAAGGAGGTTAAGGAATTGGAGACGAGTATAAATAACTCTTTTAAGAAGACTGTCTAAGGGGCACCTGGGTGGCTCAATGGGTTTAGCCTCTGCCTTCGGCTCAGGTCATGGTCTCAGGGTCCTGGGATCGAGCCCCACATCGGGCTCTCTGCTCAGCGGGGAGCCTGCTTCCCCCTCTCTCTCTCTCTGCCTGCCTCTCTGCCTATTTGTGATCTCTCTGTCAAATAAAAAAAAAAAAGAAGACTGTCTAAGAGAAGAGAGAATGAGTGGTAGTTAAAGAGGGGCACAGAGGAAGGGAGACTATTGTTAATGGCACACTGGGGAGAAAGGGATGGAAGAGGAGTAGCTGTCCACTGCCAACTCCAGGTGGCATCATTTACATTGCATTGCATGTGATTGGCACACCCTACAATAGTGCAGTGCAGGGGCCCAGTTATGTAAGACAGAAGTAATAACTGATGGAGAAGAAGATAGACAAGGCAGGGATATAGAGCATAGGCTGGCCTTAATTGGGGTATTCATTCTTTGAGACTGGACACGTGAATACATTTGGGGTAAAGTGGGAGGCAGGAAATTAGGGCAGTTTTTGTGCAATGTAAGTGTTTTTTGGTCATATAGGAGATAACACCATCCAACAATGAGAGAACTGGGGTTCTCTGAAGAGTTTAAGGAAAGTAATGAAGGTTTGAAAGGGAAGACAGAGTGGACTAAAGACTCAGTAGAAGGATGTAACTAAACCACAAGGTATGTTCTAGGCATCACAGACCCATTCTGGCACCAATACAAGACTGGGAGACCTGGGATCACCCAAGAGAAAGAAGTGGAGACTGGAAAATGCACTGGAAAATGCACTGGGTCATGGCTGGAGGGCTGTCTTCCATGCATAGCTTCTAATTCACAAATTACTGAGAAAAGCTCAGTAAGTAAATTGTCTAGACACAGAAAGCATATTCCTATCAGAACTACTATTTACAATCACTTGATTCTCTAGCTAGCAACCTGTGAAAACCCATTTATTCTTCAGAGTCCCTGAAGACATGAACTAATGCTGTATTGATCCTTCAGTGTCACCTCCCACTCTTCCTAATTATAACCTTTCTATAGGAAAATGTATGCCAGGTTACAGATCAGTAGACCAGGAACACCCCTCCCAACCCCATCCATCTCTGAGGCTCTCCCCTAGCTTCCCTGCCCAACATATGGTGAGAGTTCAGAGCCAGGGTCTTCAGTGGGACCAAAACTATAGCCCCAGAGCTTGTTAGCTGCATTCACCAAACCAGGCACTGGACCTGTATGCATTTGTAAAGGAATCAAGAGCTCCCCGGGATTCCACTGGCAGTGCCACCACTTGGGCTTGGGGGAGGGCGGTGTTGGGGAAGGGCATAATCTCAGACAAGTCTCCCTTTGATGGAGAAGTCACTCCTATTTCATAACACTTCACCACTGAAAGAGAATTTAGACTCTGACCCAGCAGTTCTATTTCTAGGAATGTATGTATCTTGTTGAAACGCCTGCACAAAGGTGCAAAGATAATGCTCAAAGCTGTTCCCTGCAGCATTGTTTGTAATTTTAAAAAGCTGGAAACAATGCAAACATTCATCCAGGGAGAATGGGTAAACTGATTGGGGTATCCTTGACCTACCATACAGTGGGCCACCATGTGACCTCTAAAAGAATATGGTAGATCTATAAGTAGCAACGTGTATATGACTGATACATAACTGATTTTAAAAAGTGGATTAAATACAGTATATGTGATATGAAGTTAGAGCTTTATAAGAAAATATACACTTGTTAAAATGTATATATATATACATATGTATATATATATATACACACATATGCATGATTATGAATGTACTTAAAAACACCTTCTAGTCTGGCTATAGCAGCAATGTCCACAATAGCCAAGTTATGGAAAGAACCTAGATGTCCATCAACAGATGAATGGATCAAGAAGATGTGGTATATATATATATATATATATATACACAATGGAATACTATGCAGCCATCAAAAGAAATGAAATCTTACCATTTGCGATGACATGGATGGAACTAGAGCGTATTATGCTTAGTGAAATAAGCCAATTGGAGAACAACTATCACATGATCTCCCTGATATGAGGAAGTGGAGATGCAACAGGGGTGGGGGTTAAGGTGATAGGAAAAGAAAAAATGAAACAAGATGGGATCGGGAGGGAGACAAACCAAAAGAGACTCTTAATGTCATAAAACAAACTGAGGGGGGTAGGGGGGAGAGGTTGGGAGAGGGTGGTGGGGTTACATTATATGTTTAAATAAAAAAGCTTAAAGAAAAAAAAAACACCTTCTAGGATGAATGCCTAATTATTAACAGTGGTTACCTCTGGGGGGAGGATTGAAGGGCAGGGGTAGAGAAATGGAACTTTCATACTCTACTTCATACATTACAGAATTGCCAGAACTTTTTTATAATAAACCTGTATTATTTCTATGATAAGAATAGCATTTGAACTAATTTTTTTTAATTATTTATTAGTTAGAGAGAGAGCGAGAGCGAGCACAGGCAGACAGAGAGGCAGGCAGAGGCAGAGGGAGAAGCAGGCTCCCTGCCGAGCAAGGAGCCCGATGTGGGACTCGATCCCAGGACGCTGGGATCATGACCTGAGCCGAAGGCAGCCACTTAACCAACTGAGCCACCCAGGCGTCCCGCATTTGAACTAATTTTTAAAGAATATTAGGCATTGTTAATATGCCAGTGCACCATAAATTAATCTATATATGGAATGCTTTCCCAATGAAAATACCACAAGGTGTTTTTTGGGATATAACAAGCTCATTCTAAAGTTTGTATGGAAAAATTAATATACTGGAATAACATGAAATTTTCTAAAAAGAAGAAAAATGAGAGGAGACAAAAGCATGAATAGGAAATTCACATAAATACATATACAAAGGGCTCATGGCCACATAAAAGATGGTCAACCTCACATAAAACAACACAGTATCATTTTTCATCTAGTAGCTTGATAAAGTTTCTTCTTAAGTTTAGTAATAAAGTTTTAGTAAGGCCATGAGTAAGCAGTGTCAGTGAGAAGAGGTACGCCCTCTTTGGAAGGGCACTCGGCAGTATCAGGATAAAACGGGTACCCATCCCTCGACACTGCATTCCCCTTCTAAAATTTCATCCTTCAGATATGCATTGTGCAAAGATGTATATTCAAAGATTATAGAAGCAAAGACTAGACACAACCAACCTATTGTCACTCTGGAACTGGTGATATAGACTGCAGTCTGTAGATGTCAGGGAATGAAACACAATGCAGCTCTGGAAAAGAAGGAGGGCATTTTAGGTATGCAGATGTGGAACAATCTTCACAATGCTATTTCTTTTTTTTTTTAAGATTTTGTTTATTTAGTAGACAGAGAGAGCACAAGTAGGCAAAGAGACAGGCAGAGAGAGAGGGGGGAGCAGGGTCCCTGCCGAGCAGAGAGCCCGATGCGGAGCTCGATCCCAGAACCCTGAGATCATGACCTGAGCCAAAGGCAGAGGCTTTAACCCACTGAGTCACCCAGGAGCCCCAACACACTGCTATTTCTTAATGAAAATCCATGAGCAAAGTGGTGTTTGTAGTATGCTACAATTTGTGGACAAAGGAGAAATGATATCTGTGTTCATGGAATCTCCAGAAGCACACACAAGAAAGTGGTACAGTGTTTGCACCTGGGCAGGGAGATCAATGACTACATGTTTGGGGTAGAAGGGAAACTTATTGTCACTACAGTTTATTCAGACTATTTAAATTGTTTACCAAATGCATACATTCATTTTTCAGTTAAACAAACAGGATATGATTTAAAATACAGCATTAGTGGGCACCTGGGTGGCTCAATGGGTTAAGCCTCTGCCTTTGGCTCAGGTCATGATTTCAGGGTCCTGGGATTGAGCCCCGCATCGGGCTCTCTGCTCAGTGAGGAGCCTACTTCTCTCTCTCTCTCTCTGCCTGCCTCTCTGCCTACTTGTGATCTCTCTGTCAAATAAATAAATAAAATCTTTTTTTAAAAAAGACGGCATTAGAGGTCATTAACTAAGTCCAAGCCTCCCATTTCACAAAGAAATGGAAGCCCTGTCCATTCATGCATTTCTTCAACAGATGTTTTTGAGTGCTGTATTAGTTTTCTGTTGCTGGTGTACAAACTACCACAAACTCAGCGGCTTAAAGCAACACAAATTTATTTTCTTATAGTTCTGGAGGTCAGAAGTCTAAAATAGGGTGCCAGGTTGGAGTCCTTCTGGAGCCTCCAGAGGAGAAACCATTTCCTTGTCTTTCTCAGCTTTGGGAGGTTGTCCACATTCCTTGGCTCATGGACCCTTCCAGCGATTGCATCATTCCCACCTCTGCTTCCATCATTGCATCCTCTTCAACTCTGCCCTTCTGCTTCCTCACCTCTATGGTCCCTTGTAATATGTTGACCCAGATAATCCAGGAAGATTTCCCCATCTCAAAACCCTTAATTTAACCACATCAGCAAAGCCCAAGAAACAAAAGACCAGGTAAGGTAACATAGTCACAGTTTCAGAGATCAGCACTTGGACAACTTTGGGGGCCCTTGTTCTGCCTACCACAAGTGCCTTTTGTCAGCTGCTGCCTACTCTGCTCCAAGCACTGAGGAGACAGCCATGAAAGCAGACATACAATTCCTGTCTCATGGAGTTCACATTCCAGCTGGGTTTGGGGAGACAATAAACAGCATCTGTAAGTGAAATAAAATGTTAGATAATGACTAGTGCTATATAGAGAGAGTGCATGAACAGGAATGAGGTAAAGAAGATTTAAGACTGAGATGGAGGGCTTTAAAACCAGGAAAGCCCCCTGGGAAAGGGACATGGGAAAGGGTGTGAAGATGTGGAGGAGGTGAGGGAGAGGCTATGCTGACATCTGTGGGAAGAGTGCTCCAGGCAGAAGAGACAGCAAATGCAGAGATCCTGTGGCCACAGTGCATCTGCCACATTCATGGAGCAGAAGGTGACACGTGTGGCTGGAGAAGGTAAGGGAGAGTCAGGAGGCAAACATGGTGTAGGGTCTTCCAGCCTATTTTAAGGGCTGCCTTTACCCTGGAGTGAGATGGAGCTTCTAGAGGAATTTATGCAGAGACAATAACAGGATCTATCTTACCAAAATCCTGATCAAATGCAAGTGAGAAGCCAGGAAGCTACTGTGGGAATCTGGGCATTATAGAGTCGGTAACATGTTCATGGCACTACCAGTGGAGGTGAAGAGAAGCGATTTGCTTTTATGATATGACAGGATGTGACATATAACTAAGCCAGATTTATAGACAGATTGTTTGTAGGATGTGAGAGAAACTGATAAGTCAAGAATGAGTCTAAGGATTTGGGCCTGAGAAGTTGGAAAGATGGAACTGCCATTATTAGAGGAGCAGGTTTTGAAGAGTAGTGGACTTGTGGGGGATAATGCTTTCAGTTCTGGAAATGTGAATTTGGAGATTCTATCAGACATTCAAGGGGAGCTGTTGAATGGGAATCTGTAAATCCACATCCCAAATTCAGGAAAGAGGGCCAATCACAGATAAAAATGGGAATCAGAGAAACGGTATTTAAAAACATGAGATTGAACACTGGACCACCTATTGGCAAAGCCAGAGCTTGAATCCAGATCCCATCGCTCCCACCCTTCTATGTTGGTGACTTGAAATGGAGACAGACTATATTCCTTATTCTTTCTTTCATTTATAAAATAATTTCTATTTTTAATGGGAAAGTATTCCATGTTCAGTTTATAGCAAATCGACATCAAAAACAAAAGACCTATAAGCTCATTAACTGTAAATAATCACTCTTAGCCATTTGACATATTTCCCTTTCAGGCTCTTGCTGATGTAAAGCATACATCTGCATGTTACAAAATGCCCAAAAAGTATTCATTGATTTTTACTTTTTTTTTTTTTACTTTATGAAGAACTATGAGAAAGAATATGAAGGGTCCCTGAGGAAGCTCACCTGATGAATATCCATCCATGAAATTATCGTCACCAGCGCAAATGCTGGCTTTCTGCCCAGGGATGCTGCACTTTGCAAAAGGATGGCCAGTGCCTCCTCCTGAGCTGTGCAGCCACTCAGCCCTGCCATCTGTTGAGCAGACAAGGGAGCCTGGTTTTCTCACATGCATCTCTGGCACCTGGTGAATAAACACATAAATGGGCACTTGGTTGGTATGACCGTCTTTTATGTAATATGCCTCACCACGGAGCCTCTTCCCTACACCGTAGCTGGCTAAGTCAGAAGCTGTTTCTGTGGCAGCAGGGAATTTACTTCTTTACCTAAACTGTGAGGTTCAGGAAAGGTTATTGAGCAGAGGTTTCACAGTGGAAAGAGAAAATTGTCTCAGACAAAAGGCAGGGGGGATAACCCTAGGGAATTCATTTTGTCTTTTCAGCTCCCAGAACATCTTATTCAGAGGGAAACTGTCACCTTTCTATTTCAGACCTGGTATGTGGCTCAGAACTAATGGCCTGCCTGCCTTTCGCCTGAATTTCTTTGAAAATTTGAGGCCCAAAGAGAGTCCCCAGGGAGCATCTGCTCCAAAATCGGAATGGCAAAAGGAACAGGGAGTGTGGGGCAAAATCTCACCTTTCCCGCCCCCTGCCCCCTCCTCCCAGCTGCTCCCACCTGGACAAGATGAAACTGTGGCATGACCACTGGGGCCCCAGAGCCACGGTTTTCATCTCTCTCTCTCTCTCTTTTTTTTTAAGATTTTATTTATTTATTTGACAGAGAGAGATCACAAGTAGGCACAGAGGCAGGCAGCGGCGGGGTGGGGGGCGGGAGGGGGAAAGCAGGGAGCCTGATGCTCCATCCCAGGACCCTGAGATCATGACCTGAGCTGAAGGCAGAGGCTTTAACCCACTGAGCCACTCAGGTGCCCCACGGTTTTCATCTCTTATCACAATGTCTTTAGGACATTAAATGTCACTCAGCCCTGCCAAGAACCTGGCATGATGCACTGGTAAAAGCTTAAATTGCAGAGGCAGCACACCTGTGTTCAAACCCCACCTGGAACAAGTTACTTTGTCTCTTCCAGACCAAGTTTCCAGATCTGCAAAATGAGGATGATAAAACCCACCTGTTAACTATCATATGATCTCCCTGATATGAGGAAGTGGAGATGCAACGGCGGGGGCGGGGGGCAGTTAGGGGGTAGGAAAAGAATGAATGAAACAAGATGAGATCAGGAGGGAGACAAACCAAAAGAGACTCTTAATGTCACAAAACAAACTGAGGGGTGCCAGGTGGAGGGGTTTAGGGAGAGGGTGGTGGGGTTATGGACATTTGGGAGGGTATGTGCTATGGTGAGTGCTGTGAAGTGTGTAAACCTGGTGATTCACAGACCTGTAATCCTGGGGCTAATAATACATTATATGTTTATAAAAAAAATTAAAAAATTTTTTAAAAACCCACTTGTTAGGTCTGTAGGGGCAAGACTAAACAAAATGTCTGCAAAGCCCCTGGCTCATATAGGGTCACAGCAAACATTCCTTCCCTCCCTTTCACTGAGGCCAGCCTTGTAGAGATAAGGACTTCCCCTCTGTAGGTTCCTCTTGGCCACCTCAGAAGGTTATCTGGTGACACACTTCTCCTTTAGCATCTTCAATGGTGCTCCAGAAAAGTAATCACACGTCATTACCTTGACATTTGCAGTCGATACTAAAATAGATGTGATATGAAGTGCAAAGACTTAAAGTCTCAGTTCAAGGCCTAAAATGGGTTCAAAATAAAAATGACCTGGGGCAAAACATTTAATTTGGGAGAATGTGAGTAACTCTCTTTGGGGGAATATACAGATGCTCTCCAAAGTTGCCTCAACAGCAAAAGTCAGTAGGAGGGAGGTGTGTGAGTGGCCTACGTATAGAAAAGAAGTTTCTGTCCAGTGTTCTGAGGGGTGTCCTAGGATTAGGTCCAGGTGAGGCTGTCTGAAGAATTGTGCATGTGGGTTCTGGGAGAAACACCAGCCCTGCTATTGTGAATGATTTCCTCAGATAATCTTGCCAAGAGAGTCCTCCCCACAGGAAATGGGAAAGCATGAGATAAGCAATCTCCTCCTTTTCTATTAAGGCTTCCTTAAAGACACACAGAGGACATCAGTGGTACATAAAAAACAATTTCAATTTAAAGTAGAGATGTAGGGGCTCAGTGGGTTAAAGCCACTGCCTTCGGCTCGGGTCATGATTCCAGGGTTGTGGGATCGAGCCCCGCATTGGGCTCTCTGCTCTGCAGACAGCCTGCTTTCTCCCCTCTCTCTCTGCCTGCCTCTCTGCCTACTTGTGATCTCTGTCTATCAAATAAATAAATAAAATCTTAAAAAAAATAAAGTAGAGATGTAGTTTCAAAGTAATTCCTACAAATGAGTATTAAATGCATAGGGTGTGACAGGAAAGATAAAGGCCAAGTCCTCCACATGTCATGCCATGCCCTTGCATCCTTCCTTTGAATGCTCCCCATCAGCTGTTCTGAACTCTATTCATTTCCTTGAACATGTGTGTCCCACACTCTGTGCACCTGCACAAAACCCCTTCATTCTTTCTGTCTCAGCTCCAGGGGTGAATAGCGGTTGTATCCAAGGCCAGTCTTGGTGCATCCACTTCTGACACAAGTCATTGGTTTGGATGTGGACTTGAAACACAGTTATGGCAAAGAGATGGAAAGGTAATGTGCTGAGGGGAGAGAGGATTCAGGAAAGAGACTTCTTCACTGATTAAACAAAAAAGCCCATTAAACAAAAAGTTCCTCTTATTCTCCCAGACATTTTCATGTCCTTGGGTGAAGCCTGGAACCATGGCAGTCATTTTGTGACAGGGAGGGTGATAAGGAGATATGATGAGGACTGCAAAGTGGGAAGATAGAATCTGGGATTTTGACATTGTTTGAGACATTGGACTAATTAGCCCAGCAGCTACCATATCTCAGGACTTTTTGCTAAATAAGATAATATATTTTCCTTAGAGTTGTAGCCATTTTGAATTTTCTACTCATTGCTACTAGAAGAATCCTAACTGATATACTACTTGAAGTCAATTTCTAACCACATAAATTCTAATCATATAAATTGTTGCAAGGCTAAATTGTCTCTCTCTGAATTTCCCAGTTTGCTTTTTGAGGGAGTGGGGGATTTTGAGGGCATAGTGATGGAGGGAAAGCACAATTTTTCTTGTCTATCTATAAATTAATGTTAGCATTTGCCTGAATATTTGTTCCTGAGGAGACAGTTATTTTTCTACATTTTATTAAGGTGTGTATATATGTGTGCTTTAAAGATGGACAATTGTTTATAAAAGATGAGGATCTGAGGGAAAAGGGGAAATGGGCTTTTTTGTGACAGGTTTTATAGGGGTCTATACTTGAATAGTCAAGGCACTTCCTCCACATGGTACAAGGACACTTAGCCAAAGGGGGATGTGGGTACAAAAATCTAGCCCACTCTGCTCATTTAGTCAAGTACCCTGGCACAGGCTACATCCACTTGGAGGGAGGGATACATCTTTCTAATCTGCACAAAAGTACCATAAGTGGTAGCCTGAGGGGAAATATTGCCTCAAGGCCAGTAACTAAGTATGGCATAGAGGTCATAGAGAACTCATGTTCATATTTTGCACAAGACTATTCTAGAAGTCCAGGAAGTAGGGACTTCGGCAATAGCAGGAGAGCGCTCCTTGAAAGAGATATTCCTTATAGCAGCACTATCAACAACAGCCAAATTATGGAATGAACCCAAATGTCCATCAACTCATGAATGGATAAAGAAGATGTGGTTTACGTATACAATGGACTATCACTCAGTCATCAAAAAGAATGAATCTTACCATTTGCAACAATGCGGATGGAACTAATACTAGTGTATTATGTGATACATTATACTAGTAATACTAGTACACTAGTAATACTAGTGTATTATGCTAAGTGAAATAAGTCAGAAAAAAATAAATATCATATGATTTTACTCATATATGGAATTTAAGAAACAGATGAACATGGGGGAAAGGAAGGAGAAATAAAATAAGATGAAAGAGAGATATCCTTGATAACTCTAGGAACATGCTACTGTGTCTATAAATTGCTTTAAATATTTCCTCATAGACCAGGTGTGATTACATATGTGCTAGTTAGTTCAAACATCATCTCTAAATCTATTAGCTGTCCAAATCAAGAATATGTGTTCTATGGTTGATCAGCTGAGCTTTATATCAGAAAGACCACAAAAAGTGCTTCTGAGATCAGTATTTCCATCAATGCTACAATAATTAGAATAGTGAATGTCAGAAATTACTTTTCAGGAAAAAAAGGAAACATGCCCCTGAAAGTTAACAGCTCTTCCTACAACTGCCTCCAGAGCTCATGGAGAGGATAGTCAAAGTTGGTGGCACAGAAAAACCTTGAATTCTCCTCCTATGGACACACCAAATCCATACCTTTGTATAGAATGATTCCTCCAGAGGAAGATATGAGGGCCGAATGGACAGCTTCTGCACAACAAATAATAGAGGGACCACACAGAGAAAAGTAGGAGAGACTGAGACACAGCAATGAGAATCCCATCAATGACATGGCAACCTGAGTAAGAAGGGATATCACTAAGGGGCCTCTGTGCAGACTCAGGCACCCTGGGGCACAGTGAAAGAATAACATTTTAAAAGCTAACTAGACTATAAGAGAAAGAAATCCATTTACTAACACTAGAGCATCACCAAATGGGCAGGAAAATGTTGCAACTCTCCAGGGTCAGAAGCACCAGCATATACCATTTTTTACATCCCTCCTCCACCTTGATATTGTGGACAAGACCAGGCTTCAGGCACATTAGCTGGCTTGTTAAGGCCACACAAGTAAGCTCCAGGTCCCTAGCCCATATCAACTAGTCCCCAAAGATAGATTTGTTATGGCATACACTGAGCCTCCCTGCCCCAATTCCAACCATCTTTCCAGTGCAGATGCAATGCAGCATGTTTTAGGACTCTCCTGGCCTTGCCCAACACAGCCATTCAACCAAGATAACACAGGCATGGCATAATCTAGAACCTACCACCCCAGGCTATGCCCACTTCAGCTCCAGCCACCTTATCAAGGTAATCCCTTGACAAGTGTGGCAAGCTCTGGGAAAGCTCTTCTATCACATGTCCACACTAACTCATCCCACCAGGGTGACAGTGGTGTGAAGCACTCCAGGACACCCTGGACCATATGTACCCCAGCTCCAGCTGATCTGCCAAGGTGGCCCCGGGCAAAGCATACCCTGGGATACGCTGTCCTGCACCTGCTTCAGCTCCAGCCATTCTGCCAAGGCAACCCTAGCATAGCATACCCAGGGACCCTGGTCTAAGTCTGCTCTAGCTCTAGCCATCCTGCCAAGGTTGTTCTAATACTGCATTTGCTGAAACTCCACTCCAGCTCCAATGAGCCAGCTAAAGCTTTTGGGTACACACAATCTACACAGAGATGCTCCTATACACTGTCACTTCTTCAAAACCAAGAGAAGATAAAATATTTTAAAAAGGCGGGGGGCACCTGGGTGGCTCAGTGGGTTAAAGCCTCTGCCTTCAGCTCAGGTCATGATCCCAGGGTCCTGGGATCAAGCCCCACATCAGGCTCTCTGTTCCGTGGGGAGCCTGCTTCCTCCTCTCTCTCTGCCTGCCTCTCTGCCTACTTGTGATCTTTGTCAAATAAATAAATAAAATATTTTTTAAAAAAAGAGAGAAGAAGCTGTTCCACTTAATTCATAGAAACAAACACAGAAAGTCAAACAAAATAAGGAAACAAAGGTAAATATGTTTCAAAGATGAAAGAACAAAATAAAACACCAGGGAAAAAACAATGAAACAAAGATATAATTTACCTGTAAAGAGTTTAAAACAATGGTAATAAAGATCTTCACCAAACTCAGGAGGAGAATGGAGGAATACAGTGAGAATATCAACAAAGAGTTGGAAAATATAAGGAAGAACCAATCAGAGCTGAAGAATACAGTAACTGAAATAAAAAAAAATACACAAGAGGGAATCAACAGGAGATTAGATGATACAGAAGAATGGATCAGTGATCTGGAAGACAGAATAGTGGAAAACACCTGATTACCCAATCAGAACAGCAAAAGGAAAAAAATAATTTTAAAAATGAGGTTAGTTTGGGGCACCTGGGTGGCTCAGTGGGTTAAGCCTCTGCCTTTGGCTCAGGTCATGATCTCAGGGTCCTGGGATCGAGCCCCACATTGGGCTCTCCACTCAGTGGGGAGCCTGCTTCCCCTCCATCTCTCTGTCTGCTTCTCTGCCTACTTGTGATCTCTCTCTGTCAAATAAATAAATAAAATCTTAAAAAAAATAAAAATGAGGTTAGTTTAAGAGACCTCTGGGATAACATCAAGCATAATAATATTCATATTATAGGGTTTATAGAAGGAGAAGAAAGAAAAAAAGGCAGAAAACTTACTTGAATAAATAAATGGCTGAAAAATTCCCTAATCTGGGAAAGGAAACAGACATCTAGGTCCAGAAAGCACAGAGTCATAAACAAGATGAACCCAAAGAGATCCATACCAAGACATACTATAATTAAAAGGGCAAGAGTTAAAGACAAAGAGAGAATCTTAAAGGAGGCAAGAGAAAAACAAATACTCACATGCAAGGGTAACGTCATCAAACTATCAGCTGATTTATCAGCAGAAACTACAGGCCAGAAAGAAGCAGCAGAGTATATGTAAAATGCTGAATGGGAAAAACACACAACCAAAAATACCCTGCCAGGGTATCATTCAGAAATGAAAGAGAGATAAAGAGTTTCTCAGACAAGCAAAAACTGAAGGGGCTCATCACCACTAAACTGGACTTACAAGAAATGTTAAAATATCTTCTTAAGCAGAAAAGAAAAAACCACATCTAGAATTTATTTTTTTTTATTTGTTTATTTGTCAGAGAGAGCGAGCACAGGCAGACAGAGTGGTAGGCAGAGGCAGAGGGAGAAGCAGGCTCCCTGCCGAGCAAGGAGCCCAATTCGGGACTCGATCCCAGGACGCTGGGATCATGACCTGAGCCGAAGGCAGCCGCTTAACCAACTGAGCCACCCAGACGTCCCTAGAATTAAATAAATAAATAAATAAATGAAAGAAAACAAATCTCACTGGTAAAGACAAATAAAGAGTAAAGGCTCCAGGGGATAAATCCCACCTGGTCATGGTGGATAACAGTACATTAAAAAGATTATCGACCATGACCAGGTGGGATTTACCCCTGGGTTGCAAGGGTGGTTCAACATTCGCAAATCAATCCATGTGATAGAACAAATCAATAAGAGAAGAGAGAAGAACCACATGGTCCTCTCAATTGATTCAGAAAAAGCATCTAACTAAATCCAGCATCCATTTCTGGTTAAAACACTATCCCTATACTAAAGTATAGGGATAGAGGGAACATTCCTCAACTTCATCAAATCTATCTATGAAAAACCCACAGTGAATATCATCCTCAATGGGAAAAAGCTGACAGCCTTCCCTTTGAGATCAGGAACATGACAAGGATGCCCACTCTCACCATTCTTGTTCAACATAGTGTTAGAAGTCCTAGCAACAGCAATCAGACAACAAAAAGAAACAAAATGTATTCAAATTGGCAATGAAAAAGTCAAACTCTCTCTCTTCACAGATGACATGATACTTTATATGGAAAACCCAAAAAACTCCACCCCCAAACTACTAGAACTCATACAGCAATTCAGTAATGTGGCAGGATACAAAATCAATGTACAGAAATCAGTTGCTTTCTTATACACTAACAATGAAAATAGAGAAAGGGAAATTAGAGAATCAATTCCATTTACTATAGCACCAAGAACCATAAGATACCTGGGAATAAACGTAACCAAAAAGGTAAAGGATCTGTACTCAAGGAACTACAGAACACTCATGAAAGAAATTGAAGAAGACACAAAAAAATGGAAGACCATTCCATGTTCATGGATTGGAAAAATAAACATTGTTAAAATGTCTATACTGCCTAGAGCAATCTATACTTTCAATGCCATTCTGATCAAAATTCCACAGGCATTTTTCAAAGAGCTGGAGCAAACAATCCTAAAATTTGTATGGAATCACAAGAGACCCCAAATGCTAAGGAAATGTTTAAAAAGAAAAACAAAACTGGGGGCATCACATTGCCTGATTTCAAGCTTTACTACAAATCTGTGATCACCAAGATAGCATGGTACTGGCACAAAAACAGACACATAGACCAGTGGAACAGAGTAGAGAGCCCAGATATGGACCCTCAAGTCTATGGTCAAATAATCTTCAACAAAACAGGAAAAAATATCCAGTCAAAAAAAGGCAGTCCCTTTAATAAATGGTGCTAGGAAAATTGGACAGCTATGTGTAGAAGAATGAAAGTTGACCATTCCCTTACACCATGCACAGAGATAAACTCAAAATGGATAAAGACCTCAACATGAGGCAGGAATCCATCAGAATCCTAGAGGAAAACATAGGCAGTAACCTCTTCAACATTGGCTACAGCAACTTCTTTCAAGATATGTCTCCAAAGGCAAAGGAAACAAAAGCGAAAATGAATTTTGGGGACTTCATGAAGTCCCAAAAGCTTCCACAGAAAAAGCTTCTGCACAGCAAAAGAAACAGTCAACAAAACAAAGAGACAACCCACAGAATGGGAGAAGATATTCACAAATGACAGTACAGACAAAGGGCTGATATCCAGGATCTATAAAGAACTCTTCAAACTCAACACACACAAAACAGATATGTTTTTTCATGTCAAAAAATAAACAGAAGACATGAACAGACTCTTCTCCAATGATGACATACAAATGGCTAGCAGACACATGAAAAAATGTTCATCATCACTAGCCATCAGGGAGATTCAAATCAAAACCACATTGAGATACCACCTTACACCAGTTACAATGGCCAAAATTAACAAGACAGTAAACAATATTTGTTGGAGAGGATGTGGAGAAAGGGGAACCCTCTTACACTATTGGTGGGAATGAAAGTTGGTACAGCCACTTTGGAAAACAGTATGGAGAATTCTCAAAAAGTTAAAAATATGGGGCACCTGGGTGGCTCAGTGGGTTAAGCCACTGCCTTCAGCTCAGGTCATGATCCCAGCGTCTTGGGATCGAGCCCCGCATTGGGTTCTCTGCTAAGTGGGGAGCCTGCTTCCCCCCTCTCTCTGCCTGCCTCTCTGCCTACTTGTGATCCCTGTCTGTCAAATAAATAAATAAAATCTTTTAAAAAAAGATTTTAAAAAAAGTTAAAAATAGAGCCTCCCTATGACCCTGCAATTGCACTATTGGGTATTTACCCCAAAGATACCGATGTAGTGAAGAGAAGGGCCATCTGAACCCCAATGTTCATAGCAGCAATGGCCCTCGCCAAACTGTGGAAAGAACCAAGATGCTCTTCAACGGATGAATGGATAAGGAAGATGTGGTCCATATACAGTATGAAGTATTATGCCTCCATCAGAAAGGATGAATACCCAATTTTTGTATTAACATAGAGGGGCTGGAAGAGATTATGCTGAGTGAAATAAGTCAAGCAGAGAAAGTCAACTATCATTTGGTTTTGCTTATTTGTGGAGCATAAGAAATAACACGGAGCACATGGGGAGATGGAGAAGAGAAGGGAGTTGGGGGAAATTGGAAGGGGAGACAAACCATGAGAGACTATGGACTCTGAAAAACAATCAGAGGGTTTTGGAGGGGCGGGGGGTGGGAGGTTGGGTGAGCCTGGTGGTGGGTATTATGGAGGGCACATATTGCATGGAGCACTGGGTATAGTACATTAACAGTGAGTTCTGGAACACTGAAAAGAAATTTAAAAAAAAATAAAAATTGTTTAAAAAGAATAAAAGCAGTGGATCGGTCCCTTAAATAAAGCTAATATGAAGGTGAAAAGACAAAAACGATAATATCAATTACAACTATAATAAGTAGTTAAGGGATATACAAAATAAAAAGATGTAAAAACATGAAAGGTTGATGTCAAAAACATGAAAGGTTGTGGGGCAGGGAATGTAGCACTTTTTAAATGCATTTGAACTTACACAACTATCAGCTTAAAACAGACTGCTACATATATATAGCAATATATATAAGCCTCATGTTACACACAAACAAAAACCCTACAATAGACACTCAGAAAATAAAGAGAAAGGAACCCAAACATAACACCAGAGAAAGCCATCAAGCCACAAGGAAGAGACTATGAGAAGAAGAAAAGAACAGAGAAGAACTACAAAAATAAGCAAAAAACAATTAACAAAATGGCAATAAGTACATACCTATCAATAATTACATTAAATGTAAATGGACTAAATACTCCAATCAAAAGACATAGGGTGACTGAATGGATTAAAAAAAAAAAATCTGGGCGCCTGGATGGCTCAGTTGGTTGAGCAGCTGCCTTCAGCTCAGGTCATGATCCCAGAGTCCTGGGATCAAGTCCCGCATCAGGCTCCCAGCTCCACGGGGAGTCTGCTTCTCCCTCTGACCTTCTCCCCTCTCATGCTCTCTCTCACTCTCTTTCTCTCTGAAATAAATAAATAAAATCTTTTTTAAAAATTAGTGTATATTTTTTTAAAAATCCATGTGCTATCTAGAAGAGATTCGCCTCAGATCTAAAGCCGCACACAGGCTGAAAGTAGAAATAGACCAATATATTCACTGGAAATGAAAAGAAAGCTGGAATAGCAATACTCATACAAGATAGATTTTAAAACAAAGACATTAACAGAATACAAGGAGTATTATGTAATGACATAGGGGTCAATTCAAGAAGAGGACATAACATTCATAAATATTTATTCTCCCAACTTAGGGCATCTAAATATAGAAGGCAAATATTAACAGACGTAATGGGAGAAATTGATAGCAAATCAATAATAGTAGGGGACTTTAATGTCCCGCTTACATCAATCCAGACAGAAAATCAGACAGAAAGAAAATCAATAAGGAAACATTGACCTTAAGTGACACATTAGAGTAGATGTATTTAATAGATATATACAGAACATTTCATTCAAAAACTGCAAAGTACACATTCTTATCAAGTTCACATGGAACATTCTCCAGGACAGATCACATGTTAGGGCATAAAATTAATCTCAATAAATTCAGAAGATTGAAACTGTATCAAGCATCTTTTCCAACTGCAACAATATGAAACTACAAATCAAAAGAAGAAAACTGGAAAACCAAACACATGGAGACTAAATAACATCTAACTGAACAATCAATAGCTCCACAAACAAATCACGAAGGAAATTCAAAAATACCTTGAGACAAATGAAACTGGAAACACAGTGTTCCAAAATCTGTGGAATTCTAAGAGGAAAGTTCATAGTGATACAGGCCTACCTCAACAGGCAAGAAAAAATCCCAAATAAACAATCAAACTTTACATATAATATTAAAAAAAGAAAAAAACAGTCTAAAGCCAGTTGAACTAGAAAATAATAAAAGTCAGGCCAGAAATATATTAAATGCAAACTTTATTTTTTAAAGATTTTATTTATCTATTTGACAGACAGAGACCCCAAGTAGGCAGAGAGGCAAGCGGGGGGGGGGGGGAGCAGGCTCCCTGCTGAGCAGAGACCCCCCCCCCTCCGATGCGGGGCTTGATCCCAGGACCCTGGGATCATGACCTGAGCCGAAGGCAGAGGCTTTAACCCACTGAGCCTCCCAGGCGCCCCTAAATGGAAACTTTAAAAAATAGAAAAGATCAATGAAACTAAAAACTGATTCTTTGAAAAGATAAACAAAATCAATAAACCTCTAGCCAGACTTATCCAGAAAGTAGATAAATACATACACAGAATCAGAAATTAAAGAAGTTGTAACTGATATAACAGAAATACAAAGGATCATAAGAATTCACTACAAAAAAAATAGTATGCCAACAGGAAATAAGTAAATTCCTAGAAACATGATCTTCCAAGAGCGAATCTTTAAGAAATAGAAAATCTGAATAGACCAACTAATAGAAGTGAAATTGAAACAGTAATCAAAAAACTCACAAGGGGCATCTGAGTGGCCCAGTTGATTAAACATCTGACTCTTCATTTGGGGTCAGGTCATGATCTCAGGGTATGGGATTAAGCCCAGTGGCAGGCTCCACGTTAAGTGCAGCATCTGCTTGAGATTCCTTCTCCCTCTGTCCCTCCCCCCTGCTTGTACTCTCTCATTCTCTCCCCCACCTCAATAAATAAGTAAGTAAGTAAATAAATAAATAAATAAAATATTTTTAAAAAAGAAATTGCTTTTCAATGATGACACTTATGAAGTGTTAATTAACATGACTCATAGTTAGAAATGCCTTCTCATTGGTGAGAATAATGGTATTTAGGATATGCAGGCTGGATAAAATATTTTAGTGACATTTCCCATATTTTTCAAGAATTAGGAATCCTACACCCTGAAGAATTGTTCCTAAATGATCTCATATCTAGCCATTGTTTCAGAAAGTTTCTGGTTGCCAAAGCCAACCCTAACCCTAGCTGAATTTAGTCTCTGGAATATTGGAGTGACCCTCAATTGAACTTTCCAGAGAGGTGTATCAATGTAACTTACATGGCAGAAAGCTAGAACTTCACTGAAATTACACAAGCAGCCCTCGCTGCTTGCTAATGAAAGTTTGTGTAATAAACATCTCCAAGAGTGGCAGAGTTTGGTCTGAGACTTGCTTTTATTATAACAATATTGTGGGGCCCACTGAAATATCCCATCACTATCCCTGATGTTAGCTTGCAATAGGACACCATCATCAATGCACTGAGGTTACTTTAGGAAGTTTTTAGATCAATGGATACTGGCCTATGGGGAGCCAGAACATGACAGAACATGGTGGATAAAAGAGAAAAAAGATGGTGATGCTCCATGGTAACTAGTGGACAAACAGGTTTGTAAGCACTTGTGAGACACCCCTTTAGAGACTCCCAGGGGTAAAAAAAATAGAAGGTTCTTGGTAAGAAGCTGCTGAGATTTCAGAGTACAGCTGGTTGAGGCTTGAACTATTTTAGTTTGGGTATAAAGCAAATGTAACTTTGAATGTACCTGCCTACAGACTAGAAAAGTCTGAAATTAGTTACATCCATGGATTAAGCATAAATATAGACAATAAATCATTTTAAATGTACAGTGGTCTTGGTATAAGCTATGCTAAGGGGGAAAACAGTTGAGGCAATCCAAAAATGGAGGTTTTGAACCAAGTTACAGCTTCTATAAGGTTTAATGGGGGCATAGCCCCTTTTCCTCTACTAAACTTGTCAGTAATTTTATATTCCTATATATATTGCTATATTTCTGGGAAGGGTTGAGGAATGGAATGGGTGGTAAATATTGTCCCAAAGGCTTGTCATGTGAATCTTCTGATTGATAGTATCAAATAACAATTACTGAGAAACTGGGAGATTAGGGGGTGTTTTGGATTTTCATTTTACCTCAAGAGGCCACTTTGATGGGGTTACTGTTCAGGAATATGGGCATACCACAGAGAGAGAAAATTTAGATGGGGTTTCAAGAAGCACACCTCAAGAGAGGAAACAAGATGGGGAAGGAGTAGCAGACTGAAACACCATTAGGTCCCAGAAATTCAGCTAAATAGTTATCGACCCATTCTGAACACCTACAAACTCAATAGGAGATAGAAGAGAAGAAGAGCACCAATTCTAGAAACAGAAAATTGACCACTTTCTGAAAGGCAGGATGTGGGGAGAAGCAAATCCAAAGCAACGGGAAGATAGACCTTGGGGGGGGAGGGGCCAGCTCCCGGCAAGTGGCAGAGCAGCGGAGCACAAAATCAGAACTTTTAGAAGTCATCTCCGCTGAGGGACATTACTCCAGAGGCTAAGCTTGGGGTGAAGCTCTCACAGAAACAGTGTGGTCTCAGGTCCTGTGGGGTCACAGAAACACCGGGGGTGCCTGAGTGTGGCAGAGCTGCCAGGTACCGGAGTGAGGAAACTGATTAAAGAGATGGAGCTGGAACTGAGGATTGAGCTCTCAGCTTGGTGTTACCTTAAACCATAATCCATGGCACAGTTGGACCACTGCCTTTTGAGAGGAGACCCCACAAGTGGCAGATCCAGAGAGACCCCCTGTTTCCTCCTTCAGGAGGAGTGGCACAGGAGCGTGCTGCAGGAATCTGCTGGGTTTAGAGGCTCCAAATGGGGCTGTGCACCAGAGATAGAAACGCTCAGTCACAGACCAGGTGAGCACAGAGTGCAGCTGGAGACTAGGGAAATGGGAGGGATTGACTGCTTTTCTCTGAGGGAGCACTGAGGAGTGGGGCCCTGAGCTCTCAGTTCCTCTGGGCCAGAGACTGGGAGGCTGCCATCTTCATTCCCATCCCCCAAAGCTGTATGGAAAGCATTCAGGGAACAAAAGCTCCCGAGAGCGAACCTGAGAAGATTACTTAGCCTGGCCCCTGGCAAGGGCAGTGCAATTATGCCTCAGGCAAAAACATTTGAGAATCACTACAACAGGCCCCTCCACCAGAAGATCAGCAAGAAAATCCAGCTGAGACCAAGTTCACTGATAAACAAGAACTGTGAACTCCAGAGCTAGGGGAAGGCAATGCATAGAATTCATGGCATTTTCCCCAGGATACTTTAGTCTTCCAAAGTGAATTTTTTTTATTTTATTTTTTCTTATTCTATTTTTTAACATTTCCTCTTTCCTCTTTTAATGTTTTTAAACTACTTTATCTTAACAAAACCTTTTTTTAAAAAAAATCTTTTTAAATTTTCACTGTTATAGTCATATTTTATCCCTTCATTGTATTTAACCTCATTTTGGGGATACATATAGGGTTTTTTTCTTTAAAATTTTGGGATACAATTTCTTCTAATAGATCAAAATATACCCTAAATCTAGCACATGGCTTTTTTCTAGTCCCCAATCTGATCACATTCTCTCCTCTTTTGTTGTTTTTTTCTCTTTTTCCAACCAACTTATCTTATCAATTCCTTTTTTAGAATCTTTTTAAAATTTTCATCTTTACATTCATATTCCATCCCTTCATCATGTTTACTCTTATTTGTGTGTGTGTGTGTATGTATATACATACATATGTATATACATACATACACATACACATACATATATATACATACATACATACATACATGCATATAGGTTTTTCTTTCTTTAAAATTTTGGGAAGTAGTTTCTTCTAAGAGACCAGAATACACCCAAAATCAAGTGGATGGCTCTGTTCTATTCACCAGTATAATTAATACATATATATATGTGTGTGTGTTATTTTTCCCCCTTTCTTCCCCCAGTCTCAGGTCTCTTCTGATATAGTTAGTGTACATTTTTCTGGGGTCTTTGCCACCCTTTTAGTATTTTATTCGCTCATTCATATATTCTTATCTGGATAAAATGACAAGATGGAAAAATTCACCACAAAAAAAAGAACAAGAGGCAGTACCAAAGGCTAGGGACCTAATCAATATGGACATTGGCAATATGTCAGAAACAGAGTTCAGGATGACAATTATAAAGGTGCTAGCTGGGCTCAAAAAAGGCATGGAAAATATCAGAGAACACTTTCTGGAGAAATAAAATCCCTTTCTGGAGAAATAAAAGAACTAAAATCTAACCAAGTTGAAATAAAAAAGGCTATTAATGAGGTAAAATTTAAAAAATGGAGTCTCTTACTGTGAGGATAAATGAGGCAGAAGATCATGTGATAGTTGTCTTTCTCCGATTGACTTATTTCGCTAAGCCTAATACGCTCTAGTTCCATCCATGTCGTCGCAAATGGTAAGATTTCATTTCTTTTGATGGCTGCATAGTATTCCATTGTATATATATCGGAGAAAGACAACTATCACATGATCTCCCTGCTATGAGGAAGTGGAGATGCAATGGGGGTGGGGGTTAAGGTGGTAGGAAAAGAAAAAATGAAACAAGATGGGATCAGGAGGGAGACAAACCAAAAGAGACTCTTAATGGCATAAAACAAATGGAGGGGGGTTGGGGGGGAGAGGGGCTGGGAGAGGGTGGTGGGGTTACATTATATGTTTAAATAAAAAAGCTTAAAAAAATGAGGCAGAAGAGAGAATTAGTGATATAGAAGACCAAATGATGGAAAATAAAGAAGCTGAGCAAAAGAGAGGTAAACAACTACTGGACCATGAGGGGAGAATTCAAGAGATAAGTGATACCATAAGATGAAACAATATTAGAATAAATAGAATCCCAAAAGAGGAAGAGGGGGACATAAGATATATTGGAGCAAATTACAGTAGAGAATTCCCTAATATGGCAAAGGGAACAAGAATCAAAATTGAAGAGGCACAGAGAACCCACCTTAAAATCAATAAAAATAGGTCCACACCCTGTCATCTAATAATAAAACTTACAAATCTTAGTGACAAAGAGAAAATCCTAAAAGCAGCTTGGGACAAGAAGTCTGTAACATACAATGGTCGAAATATTAGATTGGCAGCAGACTTATCCACAGAGACCTGGCAGGTCAGAAAGAACTGGCATGATATATTCAGAGCACTAAAATATGAGAAAAATATGCAGCCAAGAATGCTATATCCAGCTAGGCTGTCACTGAAAATAGGAGAGATAAAAAGCTTCCAGGACAAACAAAAATTAAAAGAATTTGCAAACACCAAACCAGCCCTACAGGACATTTTTTTAAAAGATTTTTATTTATTTACTTGACAGACAGAGATTACAATTAGGCAGAGAGGCAGGCAGAGAGAGAAGGAGGGGAAGCAGGTTTCCTGCTGAGCAGAGAGCCCAATGTGGGGCTCGATCCCAGTACCCTGGGATCATGACCTGAGCCAAAGGCAGAGTCTTTAACCCACTGACCCACCCAGGCGCCCCCCCCCTACAGTACATACTGAAAGGGGTCCTCTAAGCAAAAAGAGAGCCTAAAAGTAGTAGATCAGAAAGGAATAGAGACAATATACAGTAACAGTCACCTTACAGGCAATACAATGGCACTAATTTCATACCCTTCAATAGTTACCCTGAATGTAGAGGGGCTAAATGCCCCAAATCAAAAGACACAGGCTATCAGAATGGATTAACAAAACAAGAGGCACCTGGTTGGCTCAGTGGGTTAAGCCTCTGCCTTCAGCTCAGGTCATGATCTCAAGGTCCTGGGATTGAGCCCCATGTCAGGCTCTCTGCTCAGTGGGGAGCCTGCTTCCCTCTCTCTCTCTGCCTGCCTCTCTGCCTACTTCTGATCTCTCTCTCTCTCTCTGTCAAATAAGTAAATAAAATCTAAAAAAAAAAAAAAAAAAAGGACCGATCAATATGCTGTCTATAAGGAACTCATTTTAGGCCCAAAGACACCTCCAGATTTAAAGTGGGGGGGGGGGGTTGAAAACAATTTACCCTAATAATGGACATCAAAAGAAAGCTGGGGTGGCAATCCTTATTTCAGATAAATTAGATTTTAAGCCGAAGACTATAATAAGAGATGAGGAAGGACAGCATATCTTACTTAAAGGGTCTGTCTGACAAGATCTAACAATTTTAAATATCTATGCCCCTAACATGGGAGCAGCCAAGTATATAAACCAATTAATAACAAAATCAAAGGGATGCCTGGGTGGCTCAGTTGGTTAAGCAGCTGCCTTCGGCTCAGGTCATGATCCCAGCCTCTTGGGATTGAGTCCCACATCGGGCTCCTTGCTCAGCGGGGAGCCTGCTTCTCCCTCTGCCTCTGCGTGCCACTCTGTCTGCCTGTGCTCGCTCACTCACTCTCTCTCCCTCTCTCTCTCTCTGACAAATAAATAATAAAATCTTTAATAAAAAAAAATCAAAGAAACACATTGACAATAATACAATAATAGTAGGGGACTTTAACACCCCCCTCACTGAAATGGACACATCATCCAAGCAAGAGATCAACAAGGAAATAAAGGCTTTAAATGACACACTGGACCAGATGGACATCACAGATATATTCAGAACATTCCATCCCAAAGCAACAGAATACACATTCTTCTCTAGTGCCCATGGAACATTCTCCAGAATAGATCACATCCTGGGTCACAAATCAGGTCTCAACTGGTACCAAAAGATTGGTTTTATTCCCTGCATATTTTCAGACTACAATGCTCTGAAGCTAGAACTCAATCACAAGAGGAAAGCTGGAAAGAACTCAAATACATGGAGGCTAAACAGCATCCTACTAAAGAATGAATGGGTCAACCAGGAAATTAAATAAGAGTTTAAAAAAAAATCTTGGAAACAAATGAAAATGAAAACACAACTGTTCAAAATCTTTGGGACACAGCAAAGGTTTCAAGTACACAACCTAACCCTACACCTAAAGGAGCTGGAGAAAGAACAGCAAAGAAAGCCTAAACCCAGTTGGAGAGGAGAAATAATCAGAGAAGAAATCAATGAAATAGAAGCCAAAAGAACAGTAGAACAGATCAACGAAACTAGGAGCTGGTTCTTTGAAAGAATTAATAAAATTGATAAACCCTGGCCAGACTTATCAAAAAGAAAAGGGAAAGAACCCAAATTTTAAAAAATCATGAATGAAAAAGGAGAGATCACAACCAATACCAAAGAAATACAAGCAATTATAAGAACATATTATGTGCAACTATATGCCAGCAAATTTGACAATCTTTTTAGATTGAAATGGATGCATTCCTAGAGACAAATAAACTGCCAAAACTGAACCAGGAAGAAATAGAAAACCTGAACAGACCCATAACCAGTAAGGAGATTGGAACAATCATCAAAAATCTCCCCAAAAAACAAGAGCCCAGGGCCAGACGGCTTTCCAGGGTAATTCTACCAAACATTTAAAGAATTAGTACCTATTCTCCTGAAATTGTTCCAAAAAATAGAAATGGAAGGAAAACTTCCAAACTCATTTTATGAGGCCAGCATTACCTTGATCCCCAAACCAGACAAAGACCCCATCAAAAAGGAGAATTACAGACCAATATCCTTGATGAACATGGATGCAAAAATTCTCACCAATAAACTAGCCAATAGGATCCAACAGTACGTTAAAAAGGATTATTCACCATGACCAAGCAGGATTTATTGCTGGGCTGCAAGGTTGGTTCAACATCTGCAAATCAATCAATGTGATATAATGCATTAATAAAAGAAATAACAAGAACCATATAATACTCGCAATAGATGCATTTGACAAAGTACAGCATCCTTTCATGGTCAAAACTCTTCAAAGTGTAGGGAGAGAAGGCACATACCTCAATATCATCAAAGTCATCTATGAAAAACCCACAGCAAATATTATTTTCAATAGGGAAAAAATGAGAGCTTTCCACCTAAGGTCAGGAACATGGCAGAGATGTCCACTATCACCACTGCTATTCAACATAGTACTAGAAGTCCTAGCCTTGGCAATCGCACCACAAAAAGAAATAAAAGGCATCCAAATTGACAAAGAAGAAGTCAAATTTTCACTCTTTGCAGATGGTATTATACTTTATGTGGAAAACCCAAAATATTCTACTCCAAAAGTGTTAGAACTCATACAGGAATTCAGTAAAGTGTCAGGTTATAAAATCAGTGCACAGAAATCAGTTGCATTTCTATACACCAACAGCAAGACAGAAGAAAGAGAAGTTAAAGAGTCAATCTCATTTACAATTGCACCCAAAACCATAAGGTATCTAGCAATAAACCTAACCAAAGAGGCAAAGAATATGTACTCAGAAAACTATAAAGTACTTATGAAAGATAGTGAGGAAGACACAAATAAATGGAAAAACGTTTCATGCTCATGGATTGGGAGAACAAATATTGTGAAAATGTCTATGCTACCTAAAGCAATCTACACATTTAATGCAATCCCTATCAAAATACCATTAACATTTTTTCCAAGAAATGGAACAAATAATCCTAAAATTTATATGAATCCAGAAGAGACCCCAAATAACCAGATGAATGTTGAAAAAGAAAATCAAAGCTGGCAGCATCACAACTCCAGACTTCAAGCTCTATTACAAAGCTGTCATCATCAAGACAGTATGGTACTGCCACAAAAACAGACACATAGATCAATGGAACAGAATAGAGAACCCAGAAATAGACCCTCAACTCTATGGTCAACCAATCTTTGAAAAATCAGGAAAGAATGTCCACTGGAAAAAAGACAGGCTCTTCAACAAATGTTATTGGGAAAGTTGGAAAGCTGCATGCAGAAAAATGAAACTGGACAATTTACTTACACCACACACAAAAATGGACTCCAGGGGTGCCTGGGTGGCTCAGTGGGTTAAGGCCTCTGCCTTCGGCTCAGGTCATGATCTCAGGGTCCTGGGATCGAGCCCCGCCTCTCTGCTCGGCAGGGAGCCTGCTTCCTTCTCTCTGCCTGCCTCTCTGCCTGCTTGTGGTCTCTGTCTGTAGGATAAATAAATAAAAATTTTTTAAAAATGGACTCCAAATGGATGAAAGACATCAATGTGAGACAGGAACAACCTCTTCAACCTCAGCTGCAGCAACTGCTTCCTAGAAACATCACCAGAGGCAAGGGAAGCAAAGGCAAAAATGAACTTCATCAAGATAAAAAGCTTTTGCACAGCAAACAGTCAACAAAGCCAAAAGACAACTGACAGAATGGGAGAAGATATTTGCAAATAACATATCAGATAAAGGGCTAGTATCCAAAATCTATAAAGAATTTATCAAATTCAACACCCAAAGAACAAATAATCCAATCAAGAAATGGGCAGAAGACATGAACAGACATTTCTGCAAAGAAGACATCCAGATGGCCAACAGACACATGAAAAGGTGCTCCATGTCACTGGGCATCAGGGAAATACAAATCAAAACCACAGTGAGATATCACCTCACACCAGTAAGAATGGCTAAAAGTAACAAGTCAGGAAATGACAGATGTTGATGAGAATGCAGAGAAAGGGGAACACTCCTACACTGTTGGTGGGAACACAAGCTGGTGCAACCACTCTGGAAAACAGCATGGAGGTTCCTCAAAAAGTTGAAAATAGAACTACCCTATGGCCCAGCAATCACACTACTGGATATTGACCCTAAAGATACAAATGCAGGGATCCGAAGGGGCACGTGCACCCCAGTGTTTATAGTAGCAATGTCCACAGTAGCCAAACTATGGAAAGAACCTAGATATCTATCAACAGATGAATGGATAAAGAAGATGTGGTGTATACATACAATGGAGTAGAGCCATCAAAAGAAATGAAATCTTGGGGCACCTGGGTGGCTCAGTGGGTTAAAGCCTCTGCCTTTGGCTCAGGTCATGATCCCAGGGTCCTGGGATCAAGCCCCGCATTGGGCTCTCTGCTCGGCAGGGAGCCTGCTTCCTCGTCTTTCTCTGCCTGCCTCTCTGCCTACTTGTGATCTCTATCTGTCAAATAAATAAATAAAATCTTTTAAAAAAAGAAGTGAAATCTTGTCATTTGTAACAATGTGGATGGAACTAGAGGGTATTATGCTGAACAAAATAAGTCAATCAGAGTAAGACAATTATTATATAATCTCTCTGAGATAAGGAATTTGAGAGGCAGGGTGGAGGGATTGGAGGATAGGGAAGGAAAAAATGAAACAAGATGGGCTCAGGAGGGAGACAAACCATAAGAGATTCTTAACCTCACAAAACAAACTGAGGGTTGCTGGGAGTGAGGGTAGGGAGAGGGTGGTTGGGTTATGGACGTGGGGGAGGGTATGGGCTATGGTGAGTGCTGTGTAATGTGTAAGCCTGATGATTCACAGACCTGTACCCTGGGGACAAATAACACATTATATGTTAATTTTTTTAAAACCCTACAATCAACATCATAAAAAAAAAAAAGGAAGAGTACCTCACTACCACAGGTTAACAGGACTTAGTTGACCTTAGTTGACTGTGTCCTACAAAACAAAATAGGAAGTTGGACTAGTCAATCAGCAAATGGGTACTGCACTTTCTTGTTAAGTGCTAAGCAGTGTGCTGGGCACTGTGACCCAGTCCTGCTATGAATAGTCTTGCTAATAGCAAAGACAAAATAAAACATGTTAGTAGGTGCAAATGAAGTAAGAAAAGAAGCCTATGCCTTTAGGAGTCAGTGTTTGTCATTCTAGCCAATGTGTTAGTACCAATAAGTAGAACATCTTTAGGGATAAAACTCCTGAGCCTTGACATACATTACTCTAGATGCCCTTATTGTCACTTCTTTTCTTCCAGTAATGGAAGACTTTTTGAGAATCTGATGTGTCCTCAATACTTGTGGTAGGCTCTGATGATACAGAGATGAAAACACAAGTTATGGCCTTTCAAAATTCATAATCTCATCTGTGGCTATGGGAAGACTGTGGGAAAAAAAAACACTAAACAATTAGCTTGGTAAACAATAAAAACACATCTAGGTAGTGGGGGCATAGGAAACTCAGAGGATATGCATCAAACTCAGAAAATATGAGGTTATAAGGACAACTCCCTGGGAGTGACACCACTTGAGCTGAGTCTTGAAGTACAAGCCAAGTGTCCAGGGCAAAAGATCAGGATGAAAGACATTTGACTAGTTTGGGAGCATGTGCAAGATCTGTCATTATGATTTTGGGAGGCTGGGTGGGGGTAGGGACACAGCTGGGGCACAGGATGCACTGGGGAAGGGGAATGGAGGGAGGACATCAGAGAAAGCCAAAGCTTTAGGCCAAGCCCAGATCACAGAGCAAATTCAACTTAACCCAGAAGGTGATAGAAAGTCGAAGACTTTAAAACAGAGAAGGAACAAAATAAATTTTTGTTGGAGAAGGAAGAAAACAGACTGTAGAGAAGAAAGGAAGAGACAGCACCATCGCAGGGGTTTATGTTGTAATTTTTTGCAGAGCCTATTCAGGTGTATTTACCTAAAGCAGTGTACTCATATAGGTAGTCTATAATTTTTTAAGGGTCTATTTATTTATTTGCAAGAGAGACCAAGAGAGAGCATGCACAAGTCGGGGAAGGGACAGAGAAAAAGAAACCTCAAGCAGACTCCCTACTGAGCACAGAGTCCAATGCAGAGGGCTCAATCCCAGGACCCGGAGACCATGACCTGAGCCAAAACCAAGAGTCAGCCAAGTTGGCAACCCAAAGAGCTGAGCCACCCAGGCATCTCTATAAGTACTCTATAATTAAGACTCTTAAGTTGAAGTCTCATTACTCTCTAATACTGATATTTGAATCCAGGAATACCATTTATCATTTCTGGTAATTCATGTTGCTGAGCAACTCTCCACATGGTGCTTCAACAGTTCTTCGATGGTTCTGCGTTTTAGAGAGAACTAAAGAAATCATAGCTCAGCTTTAAGTTTCAAATTGATTTGAAGTCCATGGTGAAAATAGTCTTGAAAGCTGGGTTTTGCAGAGTGACAAAAGTTTTCTTCCAAATTCTGAACTTTCCCTTCAAATAACAAGAAGCAAAACTTGGATCATAAAGGGAAGGACTTGGATAAAGCAAAACATTTGGAAGTGGAAAGGGAGAAAGAGCAAAAGGTCAAATGCTAATGTCCTGGCTTGTTTGTGGGGTGGAAACTTCCAAAAGCAGCATAAGGAGTCCAGTGTGATGTTTTAAGAAACCTGAGAACATAAGATATCTATGCCAGAGAAGACTGCAGGGTATTCAAAGAAGTCCTGCACTGGACAATGGCCCTGCATCTGATGCCTCAAAAGGAGTGATGGAGCAGCTTCATTCAAGTAGAGATAGTGGCTCCAGTGGACCACAGTCTACATGTCTTATGTAGGCCTTTTGACTAAAGGCTGTAGCTAAGGCTCTCAACTTCAGCAGGGACATCAAAATTCCAGCCAGGACTCTACTCCTCAGAATCATGGATAGAGACCCTGTAGGATGAGTGCCATCTCATGAAAGGCAGGGGAAGCCCAGAGTAGTCCCCTTTGCTCCCAGGTACCCAAGGAGATGGGAGATACAACCTGGAGGCAAAATGTGAATTAGGATCACTAGTTACTATGAATTGACAGTTTAAAACTGGAATATATGGAGTTAAATTTAATAAACAATTTTAAGTATCCTTGTTAGCATAGGTAAGAAGGGGGGATTGTCGCTGGTACAATAGGCTCAGTTCCTGAATATAAGGTTACTTTAATTTTACAGATTTATTTATTTATTTAAGATTGAGAGAGACAGAGAGCAGGGGGAAGGGCAAGGAGAAAGGGAGAGAGAAGATCTCAAACAGACTCCCCACTGAGCATGGAGGCTGATGCGGGGCTCAATCTTATACCCCCGAGATCATGACCTGAACCAAAATCAAGAGTTGGGCAGTTAAACAATTGAGCTACTCAGGTTTCCCATAAAGTTACTTTTTTTAAAAATCTGAGTTGTGCTGGTCAAACTTCTATCCTGCTTCATCCATGTATCACACACACACATACACACACACACACACACACACGCTTTTGAATTCTTCTCAAAAAAAATTGTCATGTCCAAAAATATGCTCCAAATGGTCACACAACAAAAGATCCTAGGGAAGGTTGGCTTTCATTTTTTTTTAAGATTTTTTACTTATTTATATATTTGACAGAGAGAAAGAGACAGAGAGTGTGTGCAAGCAGGGGGAGAAGTAAAGGGAGAAGGAGAAGCAGGCTCCCCTCTGAGTAGGGCGCCTGATGTGGGTTTCAATCCCAGGACACTGGGATCATGACCTGAGCTGAAGGCAGATTCCTCAGGCAGAAGGCTGAGCCACCCAGGTGCCCCAAAGTTTGGCTTTCAAATGAAAAGGCTGAGGACTCACTACTTATAACATGAGGAAGCAACAAAATGTATTGGTTAAGACCACGGAACCTGAAGTGTAGTATTCAAACCTTGGTTCCACCATGAACTAGCTGTAACCTTGGGCAAGTTGCTTTTATCTCAGTGCCTCAGTTTCTTCATCAGTAAAATGGAAATAATCTACTCACCTCGTAGGCTTGTCATGAATACTACGTTCATATCTGGAAAGCACTTAGAATAGCTCCTGACATACAAGTGGTGCAATGGAATTGTTTCACAAATCAACTACAGTCTCAGAACCCTCAGTGCTCAAGGGACTTATGACTGAAGTCAGGGTCATGTATAAGATGGTGATTTAGATTAAGAACTATAAGCTTTTTGTCTAGATTTATTGTGAAACTGGGCATTTTCTTTGACCATAGCCCTTCTCTTCCCATAAGTCTCCTTATCTATACAGTGTATATACTATTATTTTGTCTGTTTCAGACAGTGAAGTACTGTAAAAATTAATGAGGGAGATGTCTGTAAAATGCTTTGGATTTCTTAAAGGAAAAGTGAAACATACAGAGAAGGTAACAGGGGAAGATGGCAGTGGAGTAGGAGGACCCTAGGCTTGCTTGTCCTATGAATGCAAGTAGTTAATTACTAAATCATCCTAAATGTCCCAGAAATCAATCTAAAGACTGGCAGAACAAACTCCACAACTAAAGGTAGAGAAGAGGCCACACTGAAGAAGATAAGAGGTATGGACACCCAGTTTGGGACAGAAATGGATTATGGCCACTGTGGTAGAGAGAGAGCTTTGGTCTCAGAGAATGGCAAGAGACAGACTAGCATACAGGGGAGCTCAAAAGGAAAAGGAATTCCCATAGCAATTGACTTGGAAAGTGAGAGTCCCCAAATTTCATGAGTTCTTGCAATCAGTGGGGCTTAAAGCCTGGAGTTTTAAAAGTCAGCAGGCTTGGCTCTGGGAGAGCTTAGAGCACATCGTGACTGTTCTTGGAGAAAAGGAAAGGCAAATGGGCCTGTGGACATACAGGATGCAAACAGGAACTGAAGAGCATGTGGGACACAAAGTGGGGAGTTTAGCTGCTCATGTGGGAGCATGTCCCAGAGAGGTAGCATTCTCAGAGATCTCTGGGTACAAATGAAATAGCAGGCACCATTTCCACCCCCTACCTCTCAGCATAAGCACAGACCCACCTGTGAGAACTAGCACAGTGCCCACACTTGCTATCTAACTTGTTTACACCAAGCCCCACCCCCACACACACATGCTACAGTACAGCCCTTCCCAGTTACCTTGCCTCAGTACCAGCATGGTGAGTACTTCTCCCCCAGAAGGCCCAGCTCAAACTTCTACTCACATTTGTCACCCAAGGGTGGAATTTTGCAAGGCCTCAGTTCCAATGGTGGCAACAACAAGTCTCATTTCACACAGAGAGCAGAGAATACTTATTTAAAACATGTCACATTCAGGCCAGGAAACAAACATTGCCCACAACAGGCAAAGAGAGCCTCTGCAGATGCCTGGCCTAAAGGATAAAGTGGCCAGGACAAAACAGCAGAGTGCACACAGTACACATTGGGGACACTCCCAGAAGCTGCAGTCCCTGGGGAACAGGGGACACCACATGGCAGAGCACTATAGGACCTCATAAGGCCATTACCCTCAAGAACAGGAGACATAGTTGACTTTCTTAACACACCAAAACAGGCACAGAGACTTAGACAAAATGAGAAGAAAGAGAAATTTGTCTCAAATGAAAGACAGAAAAAGGTAACAGCTGGTGATCCAAGCAAAACAGATATAAGTAACATTTCTGATAAAGAATGTAAAATAGGTATAAGTAACATTTCTGATGAAGATATAAGTTAACATTTCTGATGAAGAATCATAAGTATATTCACTGGACTTGAGAAAAGAATGGAGGACAACAGTGAGATCATTAACACAGAGTTAACAAATAAAAGAGCTGAGATAAAGAGCTTAATAAATGAAATGAGAAATACGCTTGATGGAATGAACAGCAGGCTGGAAAAAGACAATAAATGAATTAATGACCTAGAGGACAGAATAATGGAAAATGACCAAGCTGAACAAAAAAGACAACTACCACATGATCTCCCTGATATGAGGAAGTGGAGATGCAACGGGGGTGGGAGTTAAGGTGGTAGGAAAAGTAAAAATGAAAGAAGATGGGATCGGGAGGGAGAAAAACCAAAAGAGACTCTTAATGTCATAAAACAAACTGAGGGGGGTGGGGGGAAGAGGGGTTGGGTGAGGGTGGTGGGGTTACATCATATGTTTAAATAAAGCTTAAATAAAGTAAAAAAAAAAAAAAGAGTAAAAAAATAAGCAAATGAGAATAGATAAAAGGGGCTCAGTGGTAACTACATTCATATTATAGAAGCCCCAGAATAAGAGAGAGAAAAGGGGGCAGAAAATTTATTTGAAGAAATAATAGCTGAGGGGCACCTGGATGGCTTAGTGGGTTAAGCCTCTGCCTTCGGCTCAGGTCATGATCCCAGGGTCCTGGGATCAAGCCCCATGTCAGGGTCTCTGCTCAGTGGAGAGCCTGCTTCCTCCTCTCTCTCTGCCTGCCTCTGCCTACTTGTGATCTCTGTCTGTCAAATAAATAAATAAAATCTTACAAAAAAAAAAAAGAAATAATAGCTGAAAACTTCCCTAATCTGAGGAAGGAAACAGATATCCAGATCCAAAAGGCACAGAGAACCCCCAACAAAATCAACAAAAGCAAATCCATGCCATATATATCTTAATTAAAATGGCAAAATATAGTGATAAAGAAAAATATTAAAAGCAACAAAATGAAAGAAGACAGTTACACACAAAGGAAACCCCATATAGCTATCAGCAGATTTTTCAGCAGGAACTTTCTAAGCCAGAAAGGAGGTGCATAATATATACAAAGCGCTGAAGGGGAAAAACCTGCAGCCAAGAATACTCTAGCCAGCAAGCCTATCATTCAGAATAGAAGGAGAGATTAAGAGTTTCCCGGAGAAACAAAAACTGGAGAAGCTCATAACCACTAAACCAGTCCTGCAAGAAATATTAAAGGGGACTCTTTGAGGGGAAAGGAAAGACCAAAAATGACAAAAAAGGAAAGACCAAAAAGACCAAATATGATGATAGAAAACACAAAAAGAGTAACAATGAATAATTTAAAAAATCAGTCAAGGAACTCACCAAATAAAGGATATAAAATATGACACCATATATCTAAAATGTGAGGAGGAAAGGAGGAAAGAATGGGTGCAAACTTAAAAGACTTTCAGCTTAATATAGACTGCCATATTCAGAAGATGTTATATACAAACCTAAAGGCAACCACAAGTCAAAAGTCACTAATAAATATGCAAAAAATAAAGAGAAAGAAATTCAAATATATCACTAAAAACACTGGCAAACCATGAAAGAGAAAGATAAGAAAGGATCAGAGAAAATCTCCAGAAATAACCATAAAACAACAAAATGGCAATAAATACATATCTAGCAATAATTACTTGGAATCTGAATGGACTAAATGCCCCAATCAAAAGACACAGGCAAAAAGAATGGACTAAAAGAATAAAACCCAATATGCTGCCTACAGGAAACTGATTTTAGACCTAAAGACACCAGCAGATTGAAAGTGAGGTGATGGAGAAACATTTATCATGCAGGTAGATGTCAAAAGAAAGCTAGAGTAGCAATACTTTTATCAGACAAAACAGACTTTAAAACAAAGACTGTTAGGGGCATCTGGGTAGCTCAGTTGGTTAAGCATCCTACTTTTGATTTTGGCTCAGGTCATGGCCTCAGGGTCGTGGTATCAAGCCCCATGTCGGGCTCTATACTGAGCATGGAGCCTGCTTAGGATTCTCTTTCTCCCTCTCCCTCTGCCCTTCCCTGTCCTCTCAAAAAAAAAAAAAAAATTAAAAATTAAATAAAACAAAGACATTAAAAGGGGGCAAACAAAAACACTATGTACTAACAATGGGGACAATCCAACAAGAAGATATAACAATTTTAATATTTATGCATCCAATCTGGGAGCACCCAAATAGATAAAATAGTTAATAACAAACATAAAGGAACTAATTGATAATAATACAATAATAGTAGAACACCAGGAAGACCACCTGTACCCCAATGTTCATAGCAGCAGTGGCCACAGTCACAAAACTGTGGAAAGAAACAAGATGCCCCTCGATGGACGAATGGATAAAGAAGATATGGTCCATATATACAATGGACTATTATGCCTCCATCAGAAAGGACGAATACCCAACTTTTGTATCAACATGGACAGGACTTGAAGAGATTATGCTGAGTGAAATAAGTCAAGCAGAGAGAGTCAATTATCATATCGTTTCACTTACTTGTGGAGCATAAGGAATAACACGGAAGACATTGGGAGATGGAGAAGAGAAGTGAGTTGGGGGAAATTGGAGGGGGAGACAAACCATGAGAGACTGTGGACTCTGAGAAACAAACTGAGGGTTTTGGGGGGTGGTGGAGTGAGCCTGGTGGTGGGTATTATGGAGGGCACGTATTTCATGGAGCACTGGGTATGGTGCATAAACAATGAATTTTAGAACACTGAAAAAAATTAAATTAAATTAAATTTTAAAAATAAAATTTTTTTAAAAAGGACACCAAGAAGGAAACAGTGGTTTTGAATGACACACTGGAGCATTTGGACTTAATTTCAGAACATTGCAATCTAAAACAGCAAAATACACATTCTTTTCAAGTGTGCATGGAGTGTTCTCCAGAATAGATCACACGTTAGGCCACAAAACAAGCCTCAACAAAATCAAAAAGGTCAAAGTCATACCATGCTATCTTTTCTAAACACAATGCTATGAAGCTAGAAATCAACCACAAGAAAAAATCTGGAAAGACCACAAATACATGGAAGTTTAATAACATGCTACTAAACAATGAATGGGTCATGACACCAGGAAAACAAAGAAGAAAGAAAAGTATACAGAAACAAATGAAAATGAAAGCACAAAAGTTCAAAACTACGGGGACACAGCAAAACCTGTTCTAAGAGGGACATTTATAGCAACAGGCCTACCTTGAGAAGCAAGAAAAATCTCAAATAAACAACCCACCCTTATACCTAAAGGAGCTAGACAACAAAAGTGGCAAAAGAAAGAAAACAGTAAAGATTAGACCAGAAATAAATGAAATAGAAAAAAAAAATCAGTGAAACCAGGAGCTGGTTCTTTGAAAGATCAATAAAATTGATAAATCTCGGGGCGCCTGGGTGGCTCAGTGGGTTAAAGCCTCTGCCTTCGGCTCAGGTCATGATTCCAGGGTCCTGGGATCGAGCCCCACATCGGTCTCTCTGCTCCGCGGGGAGCCTGCTTCCTCCTCTCTCTCTGCCTGCCTCTCTGCCTACTTGTGATCTCTGTCTGTCAAATAAATAAATAAAATCTTTAAAAAAAAATGATAAATCTCTAGTAAGACTTATCAAGAAAAAAAAAAGGACCCAAACAAATAAAATCACAAATTCAAAAGGAGAAATAGCAACAAACATCACACAAATATAATTATAAGTGAATTTTATGAAAAACTATATGCCAATAAATTGAACAACCTAGAAGTGGATAAATTCCTAGAAACATATAAACTACCAAAACTAAAATGGGAAGAAATAGAAAATTTGAACAGACTGAAAACGAGCAAGGAAATTGAAGAGGTAATCAAAAACTCCCAACAAACAAAAGTCCAGGGCCAGATGGCCTCACAGGCAAATTCTACCAAACATTTAGAGTTAATACCTATTCTTCTCAAACTATTCCAAATATATAAAAGAAAGGAAAAGTTCCAAATTCGTTCTTTGAGACCAGCATTACCCTAATACCAAAACCAGACAAAGAAACTACTAAAATAGAGAACTATAGGCCAATATCTCTAGGGAACATAGATGTAAAATCCTCAGCAAAATACTAGCAAACTGAATCCAACAATACATTTTAAAAAATTATTCATCCCATTCACATGGGATTGATTCCTGAATTGCAAGTGTGATTTGCATATTCAAAAGTCAATCAACATCACATCAATAAGAGGAAGTATAAGAACAATAGGTTCATTTCAATAGATGCAGAAAAAGCATTTGACCACGTAGAACATCTGTTCATGATAAAAACCCTCAACAAACGATGTTTAGAGGGAACATACCTCATCATAATAAAGGCCTTATGTGAAAAACCCACAGCTAATATCATCCTTAATGGGGAGAAACTGAAAGCCTTTCCCCTAAGGTCAGGAAAAAGACAACGAAGCCCAGTCTCACCATTTATTCAACATAGGACTGGAAGTCCTAGCCACAGCAATTAGGCAACAAAAAGAAATCAAAGGTGTTCAGATTGGTAAGGTACAAGTAAAACTTTCACTATTTGCAGATGACATGATACTATACAGAGAAAACCAAAAGATTCCACCAAGACTTGAATTGTTAGAACTGATAAATGAATTCAGTAATGTTGCAGAATACAAAATCAATGTACAGAAATCTGCTGCATTTCTATACACAAATAATAAAGCAGCAGAAAGAGAAATTAAGGAATCAATTCCATTTACAATTGCAGTAAGATACCAAAGAATAAACCAAACCAAGGAGGTAAAAGACTTGTACTCTGAAAACTACAAAACAGTGATAAAAAAAAAAACTTGAAGATGACAGAAAGAAATGGAAAGACATTCCATGCTCATGGATTGGACAAACAAATATTGTTAAAATTTCTATACAACCCAAAACCAATTTGTGCACTTACTGCAATCCCTATCAAAATACCAATAGCATTTTTCACAGAACAAGAACAAACAATCCTAAAATTTGTATGGAACCACAAAAGATCCTGAATAGCCAAAGCAATTTTTGAAGAACAGAAAAGCTGGAGGCATTACAATTCTGACTTCAAGTTATATTTCAAAGCTGTAGTAATCAAAGCAATATGATACTGGCACAAAAATAGACACATCGGTCAATGGAACAGAATAGAAAACCCACAAATGAACCCCCAATTAAATGGTCAATTAATCTTTGAGAAAGCAGGAAAGAATATCCAGTGGGAAAAGGGCAGTGTCTTCAACAAATGGTGGTGGGGAAACCGGACAGCAACATGCAAAAGAATGAAACTAGACTGCACTTTCTTTCTTTCTTTCTTTTTTTAGAGGTGGGGGGAGGAGAAGAGGAAGAGGGACAGAATCTTAAGAATCTCCACACGCAATGCAGAGCCCAATGTGGGGCTCAATCTCATCAGGCTGAGATCATGACCTGAGCCAAAATCAAGAGTCAGATGCTTAACCGACTGAGCCACTCAGGAGCCCCTGGACCACCTTTTTACATTATACAAAAAAAATAAATAAACTCAAAATGTATTAAAGACCTAAATGTGAGACCTAAAGCCATAAAAACTCTGGAAAGAGCACAAGAAGTAATTTCTCTGACATTGGCTGTAACAACTTTTTTCTACATAGGTCCCCTGAGGCAAGAGAAACAAAACCTAAAATAAACTATTAGGACTACATCAAAATGAAATTTTCTGCACAACAAAGGAACCAATCAACAAAACTAAAAGGCAACCTATAGAATGGAAGAAGATATCCGCAAATGACATATCTGATAAAGGGCTAGTATCCAAAATATGTAAAGAACTTATAAAACTTAACACCCAGAAAACAAATAATCCAATTTAAAATTGGGCAGAACATATGAGACATTTCTCCAATGAGGACATCCAGATGGCCAACAGACCTATGAAAAGTTCATCATCACTTAACATCAGGGAAATGGAAATCAGAATTATAATGAGCTATCGCCTCACACCTGTCAGAATGCCAAAATCAACAACACAAGAAACAACAGGTGTTGGGGAGGATGTGGAAAAAGGGGAATCCTCTTCTACTGTTGTGGGGAACACAAACTGGTGTAGCCACTGTGGAAAACAGTATGGAGTTTCCTCAAAAAGTTAAAAATAGAATTACCCTATGACCTAGCAATGATGCTACTAGATTTTTACCGAAAGAATACAAAAACATTAAGTCAAGGGGATACATGCACCCTTATGTTTATAGCAGTATTATTTACAATAGCCAATATATGGAAGCAGCCCAAGCATCCAATAATTGATGAATAGATAAAGAAGTGGTATATACATACAATGGAATATTATTCAGCCATCAAAAAGAATGAAATCTTGCCATTTACAACAATAGGGATGGAGCTAGAGAGCATAATGCTAAATAAAATATATCAGTAAAAGAAAGACAAATGCCATATGATTTCACTCATATGTGGAATTTAAGAAACAGAACAAATGAGCAAGAGGGAAAAAAGAGAGACAAATCAAGAAACAGACTCTTAACTATAGAAAAGAAACTGATGGTTACTAGAGAGGAGGGGTTGGGGGAGATGAGTGAAATGGATTATGGGGATTAAGAAGTGCACTTGTATTGAGTACTGGGTAATATAAATAAAAACTTTTAAAAAAGAAATGTATAGTATATTATCTCAAAAAATGAAAAAGCAATATAATTTTTGAGGCACTTTTTCACAATCTTTAACATTCAACTGTTTCATCATTATTATCTTTCTTCTACCTTCTCTATTTTCCAGCTGGAAAAAAAAAAGAAAGGGAACAGCAATCAGAAATACAGTATGTTTCATGAAATGTTTCTCATTTAAATCTCTTTAAAAAATTAGAACTGAATGACCTATAGTATGCTTTTGATACATATGCTGGTAGATTTTTTTAAATATATATTTTTTCACAATGGTAACATTTAACACATGAGAAGGAATTTCTCTTAGACCTGAATCCAGAAAATTAATCTGATGTCTATCTAAAAGTAGAGATAGTTTTTCTTGTCTTTTTCTCTATTTTTTAAAAGCCAACTGCTTATTTATTCACCTTTCCCAGATGTTGGCTGGGAAATCTGAATTTTTCCTTTTCTTTCTTTCTTTCCATCTTCCTTCCTTCCTTCCTTCCTTCCTTCCTTCCTTCCTTCCTTCCTTTTCTTTCTTTCTTTCTTTCTTTCTTTCTTTCTTTCTTTCTTTCTTTCTTTCTTTCTTTCTTTCTTCTTTCTACAGCTTTAAACCTTGCTGGAAGAACTCATAGATACCCAAAAGTGTTGACAACACCAAAGGTGCAAATTACATCAAAATCTCATGGAATTAAAGAATTTAAGTATCTGTTGTTGCCACTTCATTTTCCATTATTAAATGCATAGAAATCACAAGATTTGTACCTGTGAGAATTTCATAAATTAGCAAACATCCAAAATGTAGTACTAATGGAAATGACATTTAAGCTTTGAGGCAGAGCTAAATTCAGGTTTCTGAAAGGTTGGTCAGCTGCTCTTGCAGATGTTGTTTTTATCTAGTGTTATGATCATTTCACCATATAACCAGGTTTCTTGAAGTGGCAAGAAACTTGAGGCTTGAGACATTTTTAGAACAAGAAGCTTCTATGATCCTCCTAGATGCACATATGAATTATAGTCTCATGATCTAAAGCTGTGCTTTTCAAACTGGGCAATGATCCATTCATAGGCATGGGAATCACCTGATGAATCAACGCCAACATTTTAAAAAGTAGAATAGAAAAACATCATAACATGATCATGTATTATATGTTGAAATAGAAAGCTTAGTTTCTCTATGTGTGTGTGTGTGTGTGTGTGTGTGTGTGTGTGTTGTGTATGATACAAACTGTATTTTGGGGGTTAGTCAACAAAATATATTTGAAAGCCACAGATATAATCTAATGCATATTTCCCAGATAACTACAGATAAGAGGAAATTAGTACAAACCTAATGGAAAATAATACTTCAGAAAGTCTCATAGACCTTGAAATTATCCACAACCACTAAACCAGTTATTCCACTTTTGGCTATCCATCTTAAGGAAATAATCCAAATTTCAGACAAAGATTTTTACCTAAGAATATTCACCACACTATTAATCATTGTACTAGAAACCCCAAACAGTTGAAATGTTCAATAGCATAGCAACATTAGGTTCATTTTAGAACATGAAACTAATCAGACATTGCATCATCATTAAAAGCACTATTTTGACTAACATAACACAATAAAAAAAATCATAATCACGGGGGTGGGGGTTAAGGGGGTAGGAAAAGAATAAATGAAACAAGATGGGATCGGGAGGGAGACAAACCAAAAGAGACTCTTAATGTCATAGAACAAACTGAGGGGGGGGGGTGTTGGGAGGGGGTGGTGGGGTTACATTATATGTTTAAATAAAAAAATTTTTTTAAATCATAATCAATAAGTCTTCTTTAAAAAGCACTATTTTTGGAGAATTTATAATGCTTACGACAAAATATTAACTAGAAAGGATTCAAAATTGCTTATACTCTATAACCTTAACAGATGCCAAAACTTGTTAGAAGAAAAAGGCTAAAGTAGTGGTGTTCCAAGTGATTATGATTTTCATTCTGTTTTTCTCAATTTTTCAAGGTTTTTTTTACAGTACATATATGATATATCTATTGTCTAGGGTAAAGAGTGTTTCTTAAAAACAACAACAACAACAAACAACAACAAAAAAACGCCTCACCAGGATAGTCAAGTAATAATGTGGTGTTCATCACCATTTGCTTTTGCAAAGATTCCACCTTGGCTGACTTCCCCTGTTGGGCCAGGAAGAGTAAGAGCTCCCTTCTTTTAAATGCATTTTCATAACATGATGATTTTCAAGGACCTGTTTCACATCCTTCCTGAGTGATTCACACCAAAGCAATAGCACCAGGGTCAGGGTTTCAGGCCTCCCAACAGAGTGTTCCAGAGGTCCCCTTTTCCTTTTCCCAAGACCAGTGTGTTAGTTTCTTACCGTTAAAACTGTAACAAACCACCACTAACCAAGTGACATAAAACAAGACAAACTTATCTTACAGTTCCTGAGGACAGGAATCCCAAGATGGTTTTCACTAGGCTAAAATTAAGGTATCACCGGGCCTTGGGTCCTTGGGAAGATTCTAGGGGAGAATCTGTTTCCTTGCATCTTCCAGCCTCTAGAAGCCGCTTGCACCCGTGGCCCTCCCTCCATCTTCAAAGCCAGCAGGTTAACATCTTGAACTCTCTCTCTCTGCTTCCATTTCCACATCGCCTTCTCTGACTCTGACCTTCCTGTCTCCCTCTTAATAAGGACCCTTCAGATACAATGAGTCCCCCTGGATAATCCAGGCTAACTCCCCATTTCAATATCCTTAAAATAATTAATGACATATGCAAAGTCCCTTTTGCATTGTAAGGTCACATATTCACAGGCTCTGGGGATTAGGACATGGACATGTTTAGGGGGACCATTACCCTGTTTACCACAACCAGCCTTGACAGAGCAGCTTGAAACTGGGAGTTCATTTCTCCTGCATTACAGACAGAGTGGTCTGAAAACTCTACTGTGCCCAGTTAGGGGTCCCAAATGTGCAGGGCCCTGTGATTTTCCACTAGGGGGCAACATCCAGTAGGAACAGGATCTTCAGTCAGTCACTGGCAACTGCCAAAGGTTAACAGAAGAGATGGTTTCAGGGTTTCTTGTTATGATGCATGTCTACAGTATCACAAAAATGTAGTCAAGGTGTACCAGCACACATAGATAGATGCTGCAGGATTCGCACTCGCAGTCCTAATTCCTTCCTACTACTGCATCTTAGGCTACAGCTGTGTAGAAGACAAATGAGCCAGAGGAGGGAGACTGAGGGCTCAAAAACTTCAGAGGTTATTCTAATTTGCTTTTGTGTCTATTTTAGAACTTTCTAAGTTTCTTAGGTAATATCACATTGTAAAAAAAATGGAAAGTACAGTTAAGCAATAATGAAAATATTGTTTTTATGTCACTTTTGGCTCTTCAAAGCTGGATACAAAACAACAAAGTGTCGTTTTAATTTTTAAAGACCCTTTTACTGACTTGTGGATTTAGAAAATTAAAATTCATTTAAGCAACTAAATTAAACTTCAAAGCAATAAGAACAGTTAGTTATTGACTTAACTACCTTCATACCTACTGTTTTTGGTTTGTTTTAAACCCAATAGCATGCTATTTTTTAAAAATTAAGTTTACTGAAATTAATTTAGAATCATGATATTCTCCAGGTTCAAGCAGACTCCTCTGTCCTGCAGCTTTTTTAAATAGATTCCAGTTTGTGTTTTTCCCTGCTTTTCTCTAAAGCTGATAAATGAAATAAAATGCCAGCATTCATAAGGCAATGAGACTTTCCTTTAATTCCTCACTGTGGACAACAAAGTAAAGATTCTTTCCTATCTGTACCTTCATTTCCTTTTTTTTTTTTTTCAAGCCTCAGTTCAAGGGCCTTTCCTCTGGAAGGGCTTTCCTGACCTCTAGGCTCTCTAGGCGACCCCCGGCATTTTCCTTTTTTTCTTTTCAAGGTTTTTTCTTTTCAAGATATTAACCTGCCTCAAAAATTCCAGCTTCCTCCCCACTTGTCTAATTTCTGCCCACCCCTTCAAAGATCAGCTCAAACACCACCTCTTCCATGGAGCCTGAGAGAACACAGGGGCCAACACTGATGTCTCCCCCACCTCCCCTCTAGAACCGACATGCTACCCTACATCTGACACTTAATCACTCTTCTGTTTACCATGCATTTTCACGTAACCTGGCATTTGTTTCCTCACCTTTTACAGTGAAGGGGACCTCACTTCAGAAAGGGGGGGCTGTCCCAGAATCTCACAGGACATTCAGTGACAGAGTGGGCACTGTAGTTTAGGGCTCTTGATCCTCTTTCCCAGGGCTTCAGTCACTGCCCCCGTGCCACCTTTTGGGCCCACTGTTTTGCAAAAAAACAGGTCTTTACATTTGACCATAGGATTAAGCTTTGAAATATTTGCATCTTCTCACTTTAGACTCATCATGAGCTGTTGAAGGAGGAGATCACATTTATTCACACAAAATATTCACAGCGACCATAATGGAAGTCCTACTCTTTGCCAGGCACTGTGCCAAGTCCTAGAGATGTAAGGATAAAGTCAGATAATCCTGATCTGTAAAGTTCTTAAGAGTTTGGTGCAGAACAGAGAATGACACTACAGTGTGAAAATTGTCCCAGCATAGGAAAATGCCAGGGGTGGCCTAGAGAGCCTAGAGGTCAGGAAAGCCCTTCCAGAGGAAAGGCCCTTGAACTGAGGCTCCAGAGGCAAGGAAAGCAGAGGGGAACGGAATTCACATCTATTCAGCGGGCACTAGGTACTCAACATAGACCAGGTACCACTTACATATCACCTCATGTAATACTTACTGCAAGCCTGGGACGTATTGTGAGAAGGGCGGAGGAAACCAGACATGGATGATTCATGTTTGCATTGCACTGTCCATTACTATACCAGCCAGCTCCTATGGAGGGTTCTGATGTGCCAGCTCTATTCCAAATACTTTGCATGCAGTACTCCTTTCATCATTACCACAACCCTGCAAGGTCAATATGTGGCTACCCTTATTTTACAAATCAGTAGAGTGGGTACAGTTTTCATAGGCACCCAGCAAATAAGTGGTTGAGCTGGATTTGAACCAGGCATTCTGGCACGAGAGTCTGTGCTCATAACCACCATACTGTGTGACCTCTACCAGACTATTTTGTCATCCCTTCAATGTATATTTTTTTAAAGATTTTATTCATTTATTTGACAGAGAGAGAGAGAGAGAGCACAAGCAGGGGTAGCTGCAGAGGGAGAGGGAGAAGCAGACTCCCCACGGAGCAGGGAGCCTGATGCGGGGCTCCATCCCAGGACCCTGAGACCATGACCTGAGCCGAAGGCAGATGTCTGCCTAACTGACTGTGCCACCCAGGCACCCCACCCCTTGAATATTTTTTATTAGTAAGTAACTAATATTCTTACTGAAAAAGCCAGCAACTCAGGATTGTGTAAACTGTAAGTTTACACACTTCTGATTCCATTTCCAGCATTATTGGTGGGTTTTGAAGCTAAATATTATTAACCTCATTTTACAGATGGGAAAAGTGGGTTTCAGACATATTAAGTGATTTGCCTGCAGTCACAGAGCAAGTAGTTGGAAAACTGGGATTTAGAACCAAATCTTTCTCACTCTAACAACTGTGAGGGAACTACCAAGCAAACTGGGGGGGTCTGGAGAAGAGACCCCAAGTAACAGCTGGGACAAAGTCAAGAAGGGCTGCACATGCCATGCTAAGGAAACTGGGCTTTCGTTGTTGGTGAGCACAAGGTGGGGGATGTGAGTCTACTGATCTTTTAGGAAGGTCTTTCTGGTGACAGTGTGGAGGGTAAAAGGTCAGAAACCAGAACCTGGAACAAGTCAGTCGGAAGGACCGACAAATACTCATGATATTGGTGGATAGAGTGAGCAACTGGATGACAGATCTATTGTGGGGAGTGAGGGAAAAGTTAAAGTTTAAAGTTTAAAGTTAATTAAGTTAAAGGAAATGTCCTTCAGGCAGAACAAGAAGATCAACTGGTCTAGGCCCCACCTTAAGGGCCTGGAAAGGAGGAGTGGGAGCTCTGGGGGGCAGGCAGAACCTTCCACAGTGGGTTACTTGAGAGCACTGAGGTTCAGGATCTGAATCCACAAACTGAGTCCACCAGGGCAGCCCAAAGAGCATCTCTGCTGTCCCCTCCCATAGGCTGTACTGTTTCCTGTCCCTCCAAGTCTCATTTAATCCCTTTCACTTGGATAAACAGAACTCAATCGATGGTTTCTCAGACCTGCTCTTGACAGAAGATGTGCTTTACCTTTGGCAAACCACATTCAAAAGTTCCAGACTCCCATGCCTCACTGGCCAGGTACGTCTGGGAAATGCATGAAGCAGTCAGCTCTAAACTGGAAGTGGTAAAAAAACATGGCAAGCTCAAGGATACTTTTCTGCAAGCCTAATCATTCCAGTTCAATTTCTTTTTTCCTTGAACCACCAGGCTGGTCAAACAAAACACAGTCAAGCCTCATTATTTGGGGATTCTGAATCTGCAAATTTGCCTACTTATTGAAGGATATTTATAACCCTAAAACCAATACTTACAGCAACTCTTGTAGTCATCTGTGGACATGCACAGAGTGGTGAGAAATCTGAGTCTCCCAGCACACGTATTTCCAGCTGACACAGAACAAGCCATCACTCTGCGCCTTCTTGTCTCAGTGTTCACACCATTAAGAAGTGTTCATCTCCCTGGTCCATTTAGTGCCACATTCTTCTCATTTTTCTGCTTTTTTTTTTTTTTTTGCTGGTGTTTTGCTGTTTAAAATGGCCCCCAAGTGTGGTGTTGAAAAGCTGTCTACTGTTCCTAGGTGTAAGAAGGCTGTGATGTGTGGCGTTATGGAGAAAACACACGTGTTAGATAAGCTTCATTCAAGCATGAGCTAAAGTGCTATTGGCCATGAGTTCAATGCTAATGAATCAACAATATATATTAAATAAGGGGTCTTTAAATATTTTATTTATTTATTTGAGAGAGAGAAAGAGAGAAGAGAGCATGAGCGGGGGTTGAGGGGGGGCAGAGGGAGAAGTGGACTCTGCTGAGCAGGGAGCCTGATGTGGGTCTTGAGCCCAGGACCCTGAGACCACGACCTGAATCAAAGGCAGACACTCAACCAACTGAGCCACCCAGGTGTCCCAAACAAGGCATATTTAAACACACATTAAACAAGGTTATGTACTGACTGATTGACAAAAATGGTGTGACCAGAGGCTCACAGAAATCTAACCTGTATTTCTCCTGGGAGCAGTGGTTCAGTTTCTCATGCAACTTTATAGAATGGAGCTACCAATAATAATGAGTATCATCTGTATTTGAGAGCCCTCCATTCTGCTATCAGTTTGGGAGCTCTTCTCAATGGCCTTCTTCTAATTCTCAAAGTTCTCAGAGTTCTCAGTCATGGGATTTCTCAGTCATGGGATTTTTGATATATACTAATATAATGGTTGGTTGTCATCTGGGACTCATAATAAAGCACTAGAGCTTGTGTATAATTTTAAAATTATTTTTTAAAAAGATTTTATTTATTCATTTGACACATAGAGAGTGCACAAGCAGTGGGAGCAGCAGGCAAAAGGAGAATAAATTTTAAAAAGGAGAATAAATAAAAAAAATAATAAAATAATTTAAAAAACCTGGGTGGCTCAGTCAGCCACCCGATTTTTTTTATTATTAAGCAAAATTTAAGGTTATCTCTATAATAATATCACTTACATTCTGGAATGCTTTCCAGAATGGGAAGATGTACCAGTCACATGCCCCACCCTCTAAAAAAAAAGACCTGTGGAAACAGCTTTCAGAGCTCCTTTCAGTGCTTCCCGTTGACCAAACCCAACTGGAAACCAGCTGACAAAGGATCCTGGGGTCAACCACTGAAGCAAAAAGAAGGACAAAGAATCTGTCTGGGGGAGGGGTAAGTTTATAATTAAACCAGCACGGGGAGCCAAATATTAATCACGTAATCCCATAGTTAATGTGTACAACATTAAATGCTCTGAACAAAAAGAACTTGGTGTTCTGATGGTTCAGGACACAGGAGCATGACCAAGACTGGAAGTGAGGGGAGACTCCCCAAAATAAAGCTTAAGTACAGCTTGAGCTGAGATGTGAAAGATGAATAAGGGACAAGCATCCTAGTTACAGGCAACAACTGTGCAAAGGCCCTTAGAAAGCAGGGAGCAGAGTGCTAACAGGGTTGTTGGTAAGATGTAAAATCAGTAGAATTCTGAGAGGGAATCTGGCAGTTGCTATGAATTTTTTAATGTGCATACTCTTCAACCCACAAATCTTGTTTAGGTTTCTATCATAGAAGAACTACTTGCACATAGGCACAGAATAGTATTTAACCCAATGCTGAGGACAACAGTGTTTATGATAACCAAACTCTGGAAACAGCCCAAGTGCCCATGAACAAGGGAATGGTGCAATAAACTATAGAACATTCATCTCATGAAATGCCAGACCACAGTTAAAAGGTAATTTGTAAATATCTAGAAGACTTCCTGGTTAAGAAAAAAAAGAAAATTGGAAAACAATATAAATAGCATGATCACATTTATGTAAAAAAAACCCTATATTTATAATACATATACAAATATAACCCCAAATATCATAGCAAGGGGAAAGTTTGAATGGGTACACCCCATACCAACAAGAGGATTATCTCTGGTGTAGGGGCAAGAAAGAACAATTTTTTCATTTTTTTAACATTTTATTTATTTATTTGAGAGAGAAAGAGAGAGAGAGAGCAAGCAGGGCAGGAGCAGAGGGAGAGGGAAAGAATCTCAAGCAGATTCAGCTTTGAGTGCAGAGCCCAAAACATGGGACTGGATCTCATGACCCTGAGATCTCGCCCTGAGCCAAAACCAAGAATCAGATGCTTAATTTTTAATGAGCCACTCAGGCACCCCTCTTTTCTTTTTTAATCTACCTATCAACTTCTCAATCATTTGAAACTTTATAAAGACAATCTGTGTAGGGACTCCTGGGTGGCTCAGTGGGTTAAGCCGCTGCCTTCGGCTCGGGTCATGATCCCAGAGTCCTGGGATCGAGCCCCGCATCGGGCTCTCTGCTCAGCAGGGAGCCTGCTTCTCCCCTCCCCTCTCTGCCTGCCTCTCTGCCTACTTGTGTGATCTCTGTCAAATAAATAAATAAAATCTTAAAAAAAATAAAGACAATCTTTGTATAATTAGAGTAAGTATATATTATATATATAAAAAAAAAAGAAAAGGAGTTTTTGTTTTTGTTTTCGTTTTTACTCAAGCACTGCTAGTATCAGTTTCACTCTGGGAAAGAGAAGCTTTCAGAGAATAATTACTTCCTAAAGTTCATCTTAGTCCCCAGAGATCCTTTAGGCCAGTCATTTTCAACCTTGGCTGCACGTAGGTTTTAACCCAGTGAGCCTCTTAAAAATTCTGATGCTCAGGCCCCAGATTCAGAGATTCTGAGTTAATTGGCTATGGTGGAGTCTGGGTATGGGAATTTCTTAAAGCTCCTCAAGTGGTTCCAATGCGCGGCCAAGGCTGAGAAACACTGCTCTATGATATCTTTATCCTATGGGTTCTTAGAGTCAAAACATGCCTCAGAGGCTTAGTCACCTTGGAACTGGCACTGTCTGGCATAAACTAGCCTCTGGGAAGGGTATTGCTGAAGCTATGATCATCCAACACTATGAGTTATTATCGAAGTCAGCAGAAACACACCTTGGCCTTGGAGTAGAAAAGCTACCACTGACCAACATAAGACTGTGAAAGATGCAAAGATAAGTAAAGAACTTTGAAGACAAACAAAATTACAGACACCTTTACTCATGTAGTTATTTACCGAGCACCTACTATGTTCTTGATCCTTTGGAACAAAGCACAGATTCCATGCTCAATGAGAGGTGAGAAGGTCAAGAGATGTTTCTTAGAGCAAAGGAGGCTTCAGATGTGTTTGAGGCTGTGTTTACAAAGTGGATAGGGCACATATTTTACCTCTGATATTTTGTTCATTTCTTTTTTTTTTTTTGGTATTTTAATCTATACATTTGACACAGAGAGAGAGAAAGAGCACAAGCAGGGGAAGCACAGGCAGGGAGAGGAGAAGCAGGCTCCCCACCAAGCAAGGAGCCCAATGCGGGTCTTGATCCCAGGACACTGGGATCATGACCTGAGCAGAAGGCAGACACTTAGCCATCTGAGCCATCCAGGCACCCTCTTTTGTTCATTTCTTATTGCTGGGACTTCAAATGAATGGGCATCAAGCAACAACTTAAGGTCTTTAGTCCAGTGATTTTTATTTTATATGCAAGCAGTTAACTGTCCCTCTGAGGTCTAGTCGAAATGGGCTGAGTCTGTGGGAAATTCAAAAGAGAAACTAACATCTATATGTTCTCTATTCTAAGAAATCTGAAGATGGGGATGGTGGGTCACCTATGGGTGACCAACTGTCCCTGTTTGCCTGGTGTTACCAATTGAATGTTTGTGTATCCCTGAAATGCATATGTTGAGGCCCTAACCCTGTGATAGGTAATTGGGTTTAGAAGAGGTCAGGGGAGTTTGGTCTTTGTGAAGGGACTAGTGCCCTTAGAAGAGATCAGAAATCTTTGCTCTCTTATGCATGCACTTGCTTGCTCACTCTCTCTCTCCTCCCAGTGAGGACTCAGAAAGAAGGTAGCTGTCTAATAATCCAGGGAGAGGGTGCTCACTGCAACTCAACCCTGCTGGCAATTTGATCTTTGACTCCCCAGCCTCCAGAACTGTGAGAAACAAATGTGTATGGTTTGAACCCATCAGTCTATGGCATTTTGCTACAGCAGCCTGAGCTGCTTAAGAGGCACCCAGGATACAGGACTTTCACTTTTAAAACACTCCTGGAGCACCTCAGTTGGCTCAGTCAGGTAAGTGTCTGCCTTCAGCTCAGGTTGTGATCCCAGGGTCCTGGGATGGAGCCCTGCGTCAGGCTCCCTGTTCAGCAAGGATCCTGCTTCTCCTCTCCCTCTGCCTCTCCACCCTACTTGTGCTCTCTCTCATGTTCTCTGTCTCTCTGACTCTCCCTCTTTCAGATAAATAAAATCTTAAAAAAAATAAAAATAAAACAAGGACAGTCCTAGCCAACCATTCCAGATTGGTTGGGACTGATGGGTTTCCTGGGACTGGCACTAATACCAGCAAAGTCCAAGTAAGCCAGGACAAGTTGGTAACCTCAGTCACCACAAACCACACCCCTCTTTCCAAATGAAGCTTTTCTCCTTTTATTGGAAAGGGCAGAATTGTTGGCAACTCTGCTCCAGATGGGATCCCAGATTCCATCACCCCCATGATTTGGCAACCGGGTGGAAGAATCTGCAAACAAAAATGAATCCTCCTAGACATGGGACATGCTGCTTTCAGAAAACTAAAGTGGAATGCTCTTTCATGACTAAAACCTCCATTATTTTCAGGACTAGTCTGACTGAGAAAATGGTCTCCTGAGGTACATGTTAGGGGCGCCTGACATTATATTTGTTTTCTATTAATAAATCTGGGCTTCTCTCAGGGCACCAATGAGGGCTTGATTAAAGTTCCCTTTCAAGGGGTGTCTGGGTGGCACGGTTGGTTGGGCATCTGCCTTCAGCTCAGGTCATGATCCCAGGGTCCTGAAATTGAGTCCTGCATCAGGCTCCCTGCTCTGCAGGGAACCAACTTCTCCCTCTGCCTGCTGCTCCTCCTGCTTGTGCTCTCTCTAACAAATAAATTAAATCTTAAAAAAAAAAAAAAAGGTCCCTTTCAAATGATCCTGGACTGGGAGCTTCTTTGCCTGTTATTCAAAGTCAAGTGTGGCTCCTTGTCAAATGGTTGCCAGGAGATAGCATAAGAGCCAACTCCCCACCTCCTCTGCCATGGCAACACACCCTTATTTCCTAACCTGTCTTCTTTCTGCTGGAGTCTAGATTTCTGAGGGTAGTGTGCTATCCTTGATAATTTAGTCTTGCAGAGAGAAACCAGTCCTTCTAACCTTCCTTCCACACAGAGAATTCCTCACATGATAGCAGCCTACTATTGACTTTTCTTTTGTGATCCTGTACTGTAGCTGTCATCAGTCTCTTATTTTCTCCAGGCCTGAATGAGACACTCCTGGAAGCAGAAATACAAACACACTTTGAAGCCTTAAAAATATAATAGTTAAAAAATATATACAATAGTTCATTTAAATGGTGACCTCCCAAATAGGAGTCAAGGTCCTCATAATATTTTCTTAACTTAAGAGCAGAAAGTGTGTTGAACACAAAGTGGATGGAAATGTGGCTCATTAGGTGCCTCAGTTTACCCTCTGTAAAATAGGGATGTATTCCCTTATAAGTTACTGTGAGGATGAAACAAGCTGTTAGAACAGTGCCTGGTACACAGTAAGTGCTCGATGAATGTTAGCTATTATATCATTGTAAGATTTGTTCCCGTCTGTTTTTACATGGAACTTTAACCAAATATATAGGTAAGAGAACTAAATATCAATTGTTAGGACTGTTTTGTTTGTAAGTGATTACTCAAGTTAGCCTATGTAAAAAAGGCATCATACCGATGTGGTTTGAAGTGGTGGGGTTTGGAGCTGACAGCCAAGAAAGAATTCCTGAGACGTCTTTTGTGCAAAATGTGGTTTTATTAAAGCACAGGGACAGGACCTGTGGGCAGAAAGACTGGGGTTCTGAGGAGTGACTGGTTATATAAGTTTTTTTATCCTGTGGAGATGAGGGTGCTGTTAGAGCTCCAGGAAATGGAGTCTAGGTTTCTGGAAATTGCTTTATTTTTTGTAAATCATGAAGACAATTGCAAACTGATGGAGACTTATGTCCTGTGTGACTGTGATCTGTATCAGTTAACCATTTGTTTTTCCTTTTTCTTTTTTATATGGCAGCCAGCAATGCCTGAGGAATGTCACACAGATCCCACCCGGGGTGTCGTCTTGTGCTTTGCCCTCAGCTTGCCTTCTGCTCCCTCATTAATACTGGTTCCAAGTGCTTGCATGTGTGCATTCATTTACTCCTCTTACTCTCCGCTGGTGTGAGGGATATAGAGATCAAAGACACCACTTTCTGCCCCCAAGAAGTTCCTAGATTATTGGAGTGAGACAAAAAGAACCCAGACATCGACAAGCCAATGCAATAAGGGCTATGATACATAATTCTTGCATGGGGTGATATGGGACCCAGCAGAAAGTTGTGTGGGGGCTGTGGGAGGAGGCCTGTCTGTATCTCCCCACTAGACTCTAAGTCCCTTAAGGGCAGGGATTGTGTGTTTTCATCTTCAATTTCCTCAGGTTCAAGGGAGGATGCAGGGAGAGTAACACTGAAGCAAATCCAGGTTAAGTGGAACCTAAAGCTTACATCATTTGTGGGCTCTCTTTAAGAAAATATAGAATTACAAAGTGAAGGTTTTAGAGGGGAGGGGTTGGGGGAATGGGTGAGCCTGGTGGGGGGTATTAAGGAGGGCACATATTGCATGGAGCACTGGGTGTGGTACATAAACAATGAATCTTGGAACACTGAAAAAATAAAATTACGTTAAAAAAAAGAAAATACAGAATTACAAATGTATAACTAGATATAAGGATGAATATGTATTTAGAATGAGAAAAGAAATCAGATCAAACTATTTTCCTTTTAATATGAAGTCTCTTTAGACAATTTATCAAAAATGCTTATAAAGAAATACTTCCATTTGCTAGCTGGTTTTGTTTCCCTACACTGCATACTTTACGACTCCTGGCAGCAATCAGTACCCAACAGCCTTTGTGAATGAGGAGCCTTCAGGCTTCAATTTCAAGAGCTTTGGGATAAATCCATTTTCTTTCTTTCTTTCTTTTTTAGATTTTATTTATTTATTTGAGAGAGAGAGAACACACATAAGCAGAGGGGAAGGACAGAGAAAGAGGGAGAAGCAGGCTCCCTGCTGAGCAGAGAGCCCAATGCCAGACTCGATCCTAGGACCCTGGGATCAAGACCTGGGCTGAAAGCAGACGCTTAACCAACTGAACTACCCAGGTGTCCCAATAAATCCATTTTCAATGGAACATTTCTTCCCCTGCTTCCTCCACTGAAAGTCACAGCTCCACACAGATCTCTTTTATCTCTGGGTTCTGGGAACTACTGTCCCCTCTATCTCTTCAGACCCAAGAGAAGTAGCTACACCTCTCTGTTTCCAGCCTTAGGGTATTGCACTATCCCCATAGCTTCCCTACTCCCTGGTCACTACTTTGTAAATAGTCCCTTAATTAAAGACTCTCAAATTGTCTAATTTGAATGTACCATCCATTTCTGCCAGGACCCTTGATTGATACAGAAGATAAAATGTGGTTCATATTTATGGCCCATGGGTAAATATTCTCTAAGTATTATTATAGTATGTGTGCACCACATATTGTGTTCTCTACACCCATATTCTACATGATTGTCATTATTATGAGTATATACACCATTCCTAGATCCTTCTAGTTCACTAGCATGAGAGCTCATCTTTTCTATTCCTTCACTGACAGGGATGCTAGTAATAATATAGACCTAAAACCTAAACCAGAAAAGAAGCAAGTCAGGCCTTCTCAATGGAGCAAATCTACTGAAGACCTGAGGAGTGAGCCACTCCTTTCCAGTCCCTATAGGTGAGGCCCAAAGTCAAATAGGGACTCAATGGCCATCGACATCACCTACAGTTCAGGGGCTTGGGATGCTTTGCAGGCAAGAGTGAGATCTTTGCTTCAAGCAGACACAATTCATCAACAGTTTCCATCAGGATACCCCACAGACCAAATCACCCCAGTCAACTAGCACACTTTAAATATGCCAAAGGAGAGTCATCCTGGAACTCCAAATTTTGGCCGGTAAGCAGGATTTTAGCATACCAAGGAAACCAAGTTTCAATAGCAAGTGATACCTATCACTTAAAGTGCCTTGAGACAAGAAGCAATGTATTGGCTCCTATCACATAAAAAGTCTAGGGATGGATTTTACTTCAAATGCAGTGGAATTCGGGTGCTCAAAGGGTGTCACCAGAAATCTCAATCTCTTTCTCCCTTTCTTCTCCTTTTCTCCCTCTTTTCTTCTCACTTTACCTCTTTACCCTTTCCCTCTCTTCCTCTCCCTTCCTCACTCTCTCAGTTTTTCTCTCATTCTCTTCCTCAGCTCTGCTTTCCTCAGAGTTGGTTTGCTTCTTAGTCAGGCTTTTCCCAAGTGGTGGCAAAAAGAACACAAATTCTTCCAATTTTACATCCTAACAAATAAACACCATCCTCCTTGGCAGCAAAGACATGAGACTGAATCTGACTGGTCAGATTCGGGTCACATGTTCAAAGCTCTACCAATCATCTCGGCCACTACTGCCCATGTTGGAACCAAAGGGTGTGGTTAGTCCACTAAAACCAGATGATCAGTGGGGGAAGAGGAGTAGTTAATATTAGGTAGAGGAAAAAGTCCGAAGGAGGGAAACACTACAAATGTCCATCACACCATGACTGCAGTGGCACCAGGCTGCAGCCAAAATACCCAAGTCTAAGAGCTAGAGACAGTTACTGAATCTAGGTATTTGAGGTTCCTGTAGTTGTAAGGTGGTAGAAAGGAAAGAGACCGAGAATCCCAGTTTGATCACTGTCTGATCCCAGGCTCCAATTCCTCTTCCTTCCTTAGCTTCAGTCTTCTCAGCAGCAAGTGGTGGTGTGGGACCAGATCTCTGAGAGTCCACCTCGATCCAAAAAATTAATGCCTGTTTATATTCAACAGATATTTAAAAATCCCCAGAGCTCAGAGGAAAACCAAGCAAAATCCACCACCAGAATAAAAGTCAGAAATATAAATTCTTTTTCACTTTGTTCTGTAGCTGCAGCAGCAGATTAGACTCCTCAGGCAACCACCAAATCGCCCCTCCTGAGGTCTCATCAAGGCAGCTTCTGGGAAGGCATTACTGAGATCAATACCTATGTCTCTGTCACATGCTGACCTGAGCAAAGCAACCACAGACATTTTCAAGGAAGGACCTGATTTGGGTTTGGCAAAACTGTGATGCAAAACAAAATCATGCAGGAAAATCAAGGAGACTTTGCAAAATACGAATGGATGATAGTCTGATTTTCTTATTACATTTTGGTGGTATAAATTACAGACCAGATTTTCCATAGTTTGAAACCCATATTTGATACTAACTACCAACAAACACAGAAAAGTGACCAAATGAAGACTGCTTGCAAACAGTAGAGTATAAATCTTGGCATGATGTTGACTTCAATTTTGCTGAGGCTGCCATCCTTGTATTACTGTCTTTGGTTTTGAGGACCAAATGACTACTGACAGTGCCAAATGAAGTTTATAGCAGGAAGCTGCACACCAGTATCAATGATGGGCAGAATTTGGAGTATCAGTCTGTCAAGAGTATGTCAAGGGTGTGTCAAGGGTATCAAGGTCTTTGGCCTTATTATAATTCCATTTTGGTTTTTCCCAAGAGGGTAATATAATCAAGGGATGATCAGAACTGGAATATTTAGGTAATTGCTTGCCTGCTGTTTCTGGTTAAATTGATTACCTGCTTAGTTGCCAATGCAGTTAACTACATGTTATTTAAATGTATTTATCTCTGAAATACTGCCCACCAGTAAGGAAAATGATCTTTACTACAACCATTCTTCATTGCTTAATTCTGCTTTTTCTGGATAAGGGTTATACTATCTGTCTTATATTTGAGAACAGTGGTTCTCAAACGTTTTAGTCTCTGCAACTCTTTTCATACTTAAAAATTGCTAAGGGCCCCCAAAGAGCTTTTGTTTATGTGCATTATATGTATGAATATTTAGTTAGAAATTGAAACTAAGATTTTTAAATTTTAATTCCAGTATCATTAACATGCACTATTCTATTAGTTTCAGATGTAGAAACTTAGATGTTATAATACATAATATTTTATTATTTTAACTTTTTTTTTGAGAGAGAGAGAGTGTGTGTGTGCACATTGAGCGGCAGGCAGGGGCAAAGGGGGAGAGCGGGAATCTCAAGCAGGCTCCATGCCCAGTGTGGAGCCTGATGCAGGACTCAATCTCAGGACCCAGAGATCATGACCTGAGCCAAAATCACGAGTTGGATGCTTAACTGAATGAGCCACCCAGGTGCCCCTACTTTAACTGATATTTTATATATCTTATTATATATTATATGGTATACATTATTAATATATTATTAATTCAAATATTTAGCTCACATTTTAAAAATTCCATTTCACATTAACATAACATTTTATAGAAATGTTTTAAATTAAAAGTTATAAATTAAGATGTTTTAAATTAAAAGTTATAAATTTTAATTAAAAGGGGGTGGTGAAAGAAGTGTGGCAGTGTCTTTAATTTTTCAAATCTCTTTAATATGTGGCAGAGTAAAACACTGCTGGATTCTTACATCTGTTTGTACACACAATTTGTTGTGATATATAGTTTTGGTTAGAGGATATGAAGATTATCTGGGCTCATATAATGGGAAAAGAGAAGACTGTTACAGTAGCCTTTTCAGATAATTTTAGATATTCTTCTTTAACAGCACATTGAAACTTGACAAGTGGTGGTTTCTTTTTTTTTTTTAAGATTTCGTTTATTTATTTATTTTAGATTTTATTTATCCATCCGACAGACAGAGACCACAAATAGGCAGAGAAGCAGAGAGAGAGGAGGAAGCAGGCTGTCCGCAGAGCAGAGAGCCCAATATGGGGCTCGATCCCACGACCCCGGGACCATGACCCGAGCCCAAGGCAGTGGCTTTAACCCACTGAGCCACTCAGGCGCCCTGTCATTTATTTATTTGACAGAGATCACAAGTAGGCAGAGAGGCAGGCAGAGAGGAGGAAGCAGGCTCCCTGCTGAGTGGAGAGCTCAATGTGGGGCTTGATCCCAGGACCCTGGGATCATGACCTGAGCTGAAAGCAGAGGCATTAACCCACTGAGCCACCCAGGTGCCCTGACAAGTGGTAGTTTCTTAAAAGTTAGTTGCAACATAGAATCTGAAATCACATCAAATAATTTTTGTACTCTGTTACATTAAAATTCACTGGTCTATCTCATTTTTGGAATGATTTTATAATGCATGTATTCCAATACCTGGAAAATATTGTTTCTCTGAAGTATACAGATATCCCAAACACTAACACATTTCATTACATAGCATTTTTTAAAGATTTTATTTATTTATTTGACAGACAGAGGTCACAAGTAGGCAGAGAGGCAGGCAGAAAGAGAGGAGGAAGCAGGCTCCCACGGAGCAGAGAGCCCGATTCAATTCGGGGCTCGATCCCAGGATCCTGGGATCATGACCTGAGCCAAAGGCAGAGGCTCTAACCCACTGAGCCACCCAGGTGACCCCATTATATAGCATTTTAAAAATCACATTCATTTATATTATTACCAATCTCATCAGAAAATTCTGTTAAGTATTGGGAAGCTATTAAATTCATGGGTGTGGATGCAAATTTTCCAAAATTCTAATTTTGGAAAGCATGTTAGAATTCTATCATTGGTAAGAAACATTGCTGGTTGTTTTCTTTAAAACACCAGATTCATTTTAATTCTCAAGAAAATGTCAGCTATCCAATAGCTACAGTTTATCTGCTTAATAGCTACAAGTCTCAATAGGTACAGTTTATCTGCTACTTACTCTTTTAAGCAAAAATAGTAACTCATGAAAAACATGGCTAACTCAGCTCATAACTCAAATAATCACTCTAGTACTTTCCTTGAGTTATTAATTCTTCAGTATGAAGCTTAAGTTCTTTATGCAAACATTCTATTTTACCACACAGGGCATAGAAAGACATATAATCAAGACTTGAGATTGAACAAAATCAATAATTTCTGCTGCCTCATCAAGGAATGTTGGAATGGGGTTTAAAACCCAGGACTGATGATCCCAGAACCCATCTTTTTCATTAGTATGCAATAGTTTCCCATCCCCACCAAAATTCAGGCATTTGGAAGTCAGGCTGGTCAGCTTTTACCTTTGTTATGAAAAAAATGTTTGTATTTGTGAGGTGACGAGAAGCAAGAAAACACCATGGTGAAGATCTAGACAGACAAATAAGAAGTGGGCACACAGGGTTTTTTCTGCAATAGTTACTTCTATTCAGTGCAGAAACTGCTTGTATTCAGTGCATTCCCTGCTTGTATATTCTAACATTTTTTTTTACTTTATTTAAGCTTTATTTAAACATATGATGTAACCCCACCACCCTCACCCAACCCCTCTTCCCCCCACCCCCCTCAGTTTGTTTTATGACATTAAGAGTCTCTTTTGGTTTTTCTCCCTCCCGATCCCATCTTCTTTCATTTTTACTTTTCCTACCACCTTAACTCCCACCCCCGTTGCATCTCCACTTCCTCATATCAGGGAGATCATGTGGTAGTTGTCTTTCTCCAGTTGACTTATTTCGCTAAGCATAATACGCTCTAGTTCCATCCATGTCGTCGCAAATGGTAAGATTTCATTTCTTTTGATGGCTGCATAGTATTCCATCGTATATATATACCACTTCTTCTTTATCCATTCATCTGTTGATGGACATCTAGGTTCTTTCCATAACTTGGCTATTGTGGACATTGCTGCTATAAACATTCGGGTACACGTGCCCCTTTGGATCACTACGTTTGTATCTTTAGGATAAATACCCAGTAGTGCAATTGCTGGGTCATAAGGTAGCTCTATTTTCAATTTTTTAAGGAACCTCCATGCTGTTTTCCAGAGTGGTTGCACCAGCTTGCATTCCCACCAACAGTGTAGGAGGGTTCCCCTTTCCCCACATCCTCGCCAGCATCTGTCATTTCCTGACTTGTTCATTTTAGCCATTTTGACTGGTGTGAGGTGGTATCTCATTGTGGTTTTGATTTGTATTTCCCTGATGCCCAGTGATATGGAGCACTTTTTCATGTGTCTGTTGGCCATCTGGATGTCTTCTTTGCAGAAATGTCTGTTCATGTCCTCTGCCCATTTCTTGATTGGATTATTTGTTCTTTGGGTGTTGAGTTTGCTAAGCTCTTTGTAGATTTTGGATACTAGCCCTTTATCTGATATGTCATTTGCAAATATCTTTTCCCACTCTGTCAGTTGTCTTTTGGTTTTGTTTGTATATTCTAACATTTATTATAGTCTGTTCCTTAGTCCATGAACATGTGACTCAGAACATAAGTCTAGAAAAAGTGGGACAGAGTAGTTGCATGTTAATTTGAAATTGAAAATCTTTTTTTATATATGGGCAGATGCATTTTCTTCATTGAGATATACAACATATGTTTTGAATAAGAACAGATTATATTACTGATCTGCAAACGTTGACAAAATAATGGCTCAAGAGTTCACAGTTGTCTTTACCACAATTCTCTATCTAATGAGACAAGCTTTCTTTCCAACTGGGATACAGATCCCCTTTAAAAAATAATAATAATGGGTTTTTTGTATAAATCTTTATATCTTTTTCTTAAAAATTCATTCTTTCAGGGACACCTGGGTGGCTCAGTGGGTTAAGCCTCTGCCTTTGGCTCAGGTCATGATCTCAGGGTCCTGGGATCAAGCCCCACATTGGGCTCTCTGCTCAGCAGGTAGCCTGCTTCCCCCCTCCCTCTCTGCCTACTGTGATCTCTCTCCCTGTCAAATAAATAAATAAAATCTTTAAAAAATCATTCTTTCATATGTTAAAACTTAAATATAAAATATATAAAATATAAAATAATTATATAGAAAGTCTACACTGTGACCAAATGATATCAGGCTTAAACAGAAACTAAAGAGCTGAACCAAACATGCAACTCTATTCTTATACTTATAGTCTAGTTGGGAAGATGGTTAAGGAAACAGCAAACTATGTAAGTTTCCACAGGTAATTAATTTCTCTATCTTAACTCTCCTACATCCTGTGCAGGAGGTAGTTGTGATAGGCAGAATAATGGCTCTCCACAGAAGTCCACATCCTAATCCCAATAACCTGTGAATATGTTACTTTACACAGAAAAAGCAGTTTTACAGATGTGATTAAGTTAGTGATCTGCAAATGGGGAAATCATCTTGGATTACATGAGTGAACCTAAAGTAACCACAAAGGTCCATCTAAGAGGGAGAAAGGAGAGTCAGAAGGGGAGATGTAATAATGGAAGCAGAGATTGGAGTGATGCAGGACCATGGACCAAGAAATTTGGGAACCTCAAGATGCTGAAAAAGGCAGAGGAGCAAATTATTTCCCATACCTCTAGAAGGAATACTTGTAATACCTCCATTTTAGCCCATTGAGACCCACTTGGACTTCTGACCCCTGGATAATAAATATGTGTTGTTTACAGTTGCCAAAAGGAAGGGAATAGTGGGGTAGGGCAAACTGGGTAAAAGGGAATAGGAGGTATAGGCTTCCAGTTATGGAATGGATAAGTCACATGGGTGAAAGGTACAGTATAGGAAATATAGTCAATGGTATTATAAAAGCATTGTAAGGCAAAGATGGTAGCCACACTTGTGGTGAGCATAGCAAAATGTACAGACTTGTCAAATCACTATGTTGCACATCTGAAACTAATGGGTAACATTGTGTGTCAATAATACTTCAATTTGAAAAAAAAAGGAAGTGTGTGATAATTTATTTATTATACCAGCAGCAGAGAACTACTATAGCTGGTATCACTATTGGTCCTATTTAAAATAAACAAATGAATGAAAAGTTCACATGACTTAGAACTCATACATTTTGGAGGGTGTGCAAAATGGTATAACATCCATGGAGGATGCTTTGGCACTATGTATCAAAATTACCAATATATTTACTCCACTTATCCCAATGCTAAAGATATACCTGCTTGCATGAAATGACACATGTTCAAGTTCATTCACAGCAGCATTGTTCATTGCAACAAAATACTGTAAACAATCTGATTGTTTATCCCCAGGTAAGTAATGAAATAAACTTCACAGTGTGATACTATGCAGCTATGAAAAAGAATGAGGAAGCTCTCTATATACTGACATGGAAAGATTTCTAAGATTTATTGTTGAGTGAAAAAAGCATATAGTATGCTACCTTTTGTGTAAGGAAATGGAGAAAATAAGAATATATATCCATACCTACCTACATTTGAATAAATATTGGAAGGAGGGACGCCTGGGTGGCTCAGTTGGTTAAGCGGCTGCCTTCGGCTCAGGTCATGATCCCAGCGTACTGGGATGGAGTCCCACATCGGGCTCCTTGCTCAGCAGGGAGCCTGCTTCTCCCTCTGCCTCTGCCTACCACTCTGTCTGCCTGTGCTCGCTCTCTCTCTCTCTGACAAATAAAAAAAATAAATAAATTTAAAAAATATATTGGAAGGATACACCAAAGGCTAACAAAAGTGGTTACCTATAGAAGAGAGAACTGTGTGGGATGAGATGGAAGGAAATAGAGGAACGAGAAAGATTTTCCAATACACATATTTTCATGTCTGATTTCTTAAAAGATTTTACTTATTTATTTTAGAGAGAGAGAGAGAGAGCACATGCGCATACATGAGCAGGGAGGAGGGGCAGAGGGAGAAGGAAAAGCAGGCTCCCCGATGAGCAAAGAGCCAGATGCAGGGCTCATTCCCAGGAGCCTGGGATCACCACCTGAACTGGAGGCAGATGCTTAACTGACTGAGCTACCCAGGCGCCAGCTACCCCCCTCCCCACCACCATGTCTGATTTTTTAACTATGTGAATGTACTACACTATTTTTTTTCTAATTAATATTAAAATGAGTTTAAGTAACTTACTGGTCTTATGTTGCACAATCAATTACAACAGTAGCAATAAAAGTAAAAAGACTAGTAATGGCAGCAGCTACCCCTTTTTGTGTGTTGTGTGCCAGGCTCTTTCATGTCTTTCTCATTAAATCCTTATAATACTTCAGTGAGGCAGAAATCATCATCTTTATTACAAATGGAGAAACTGATGCTGAGAGAAGGTGAGACTTGCCTGGGGTCTCCCAGCTTATGAGCAAAGGAGTTGGCCTCCTAGTTTAGGTCTCTCTGACTCCAAAGCTTATGCTCCTGGCCACCAAGTTACAGAATCTAGAAACCACATCCTTGATTTTGAGTGTTAGTACATTCAGTATCACAACTCAGCTTCTCATATACAAGTTCTTGATGAGCTAAAATGAGAACCAAGTTGGCTAAGTAAAGGATGAGGGTTTTTTGGGGGGAGGAGAAGGGCTGGCTAGGCTCTCCTGTGAGGCTTTGAAGAGCTTGATTTGGGAATAAACCATTGTAAATCCATAAAATTAGATAGTCAAAGCGCTATCATTAGTGGTTACCTCATGATATTAAATTGACAGGTTCTCCCTTGTTCTTCCAGGTCAATACCTGGGTACCAGCCTTTTGAGTTCTCCACCTGCCCCACCTACCCCAGGCCAGACTCTAACATTTATAGGGTCTGGGACAAGCATATAAATGGAGATCTGTGTGCCATAATTCTGACCATTATAAGTTATAAGCCCAAGCTAAAAAATAGCCAAATAGAATAAGTTATAGCCACCCACCTTAAAAAAACACACTTGCAAAACCATATGAAAGGCCATGTTTGAAATTAAAATTCTTGGGCTCCTAAAAGTTCTGTTCCCAAAAATCCTATTGTGGAGAGTTCCAATCCCTGGCCCATGAACCATGACCCCTCTCTTTCTACCCCTAGATCTCCCTCCATGGCACAACCAGCCTCAATATCCCAACCTACATGTCCAAACTCCATTTATACACCCACAAATAGCCACCCTTAGGCCATTCTTTGAGCCCAGTGGTATGTATTCAGTGGTACATTCTGTCTTTAGGAAAATGGACCCAGAGACAAAGCCAACACAGACCCCAGAAGCAGGCTCAGGACCACAGGTAATTTCAATTCCAGGACCATGGTCTATATGGTTAGAGAGAAGGCTACATGCGGGCATGGGCTCTTGGTCTCTGGGACTTCTCACCCTATGGGGAGAGGGGGGCAAGGGGAGAGGAAGCCAAAGTCCACTAGATCATGGGACCCAGAGAAGGCAGCCATCTTTTTCAAGTCCAAAAGAAATACTGCCTGCTCCTAGAAGTGCTCATAAAAGTGATCCTACAAGATGGATAAAATTCAGGGCTCACACTCAATCACTTAGTGAACAGGAGGAAATAGTGAGGAGAAAAAAAATCACATGGTTCATGGTAAATTCATGTGTTACACAAGCAAATTTTAAAAGAAAAAAAGAAAGGGGAGGAGTCAAAATGGCCAAGAAGTAGCAGGCTGAGATGACATCAGGCAGCAGGAGATCAGCTAGATAGCCTATCAAACCATTCCGAACACCTACGAATCCAACAGGAGATCAAAAAAAAGAAAAACAACAATTCTACAAACTGAAAATCGACCACTTTCTAAAAGGTAGGACCAGCGGAGAAGTGAATCCAACGCGACGGGAAGATAGACCCCGGGGGGAGGGGCCAGCTCCCAGCAAGTGGTGGAACAACGGAGCACAAAATCAGGACTTTTAAAAGTCTGCTCCATGGAGGGACATCGCTCCAGAGGCTAAACTGGGGTGAAGACCTCGCGGGGACAGCGTGGACTCAGGTCCCTGGGGTCACAGAAGGATCGGGGGGTGTCTGAGTGTCACAGAGCTCACAGGTATTACAGCGGGAAAGCTGGCTGTGGAGACAGAACCGAGGAGTGAGCTCTCAACTCGGAGTTACCTAGAGCCGTGGTCTGTGACACAGGCCAGTGCTCTGTGCATGGGGTCCCCACAAGATCCGGGGAGACTCCGACCTGGGAGAGCTCAGGGATCTACGGGGTTCGGAGACCCCAGGTGGGACTCTGCCAGAGACAGAGATGCTTGGTCACAGGCTGGTGACCTCGGAGCACAGCCAGAAGCCAGTGAGATGGGACTGATTACGCACGATTTTCTCCAAGTGCGGCTGGAGGCTGGAGAGACAGGAGTGATTAAGCGCTTTTCTCTGAAGGCACACTGAAGACTGGGGCCCCTAGCTCTCGGCTCCTCTGAGCCAGAGATTGGGAGGCCGCCATATTAATTCCCGTTCTCCAGAACTCTACGGAAAGTGTTCACGGAACAAAAGCTCCTGAAAGCGAACCTGAGAGGATTACTTAGCCCGGCCCTGGTAAGGGTGGTGCAATTTCGCCTGGGGCAGAGACACTTGAAAATCACTACAACAGGCCACTCCCCCAGAAGATCAACAAGAAATCCAGCCAAGACCAAGTTCACTTAACAAGGAGAAGAGCGGGGCACCTGGGTGGCTCAGCGGGTTGGAGCCGCTGCCTTTGGCTCGGGTCATGATCCCAGGGTCCTGGGATCGAGCCCCGCACTGGGCTCTCCGCTCTGCGGACAGCCTGCTTCCTCCTCCCTCTCTCTGCCTCTCTGCCTACTTGTGATCTCTACCGAATGAATAAATAAAATCTTAAAAAAAAAAAAAAAAACAAGGAGAAGAGCGGATTCTTATCTGGACAAAATGACAAGGCAGAAAAACTCACCACAAAGAAATGAACAGGAGGCAGTACCGAAGGCTAGGGACCTAATCAATACAGACATTGGTACTATGTTAGATCTAGAGTTCAGGATGATGATTCTCAAGGTTCTAGCCAGGCTTGAAAAAGGCATGGAAGATATTAGAGAAACCCTGTCCAGAGAAATAAAAGCCCTTTCTGGAGAAATAAAAGAACTAAAATCTAATCAAGTTGAAATAAAAAAAGCTATTAATGAGGTGCAATCAAAAATGGAGGCTCTTACTGCTAGGATAAATGAGGCAGAAGACAGAATTAGTGATATAGAAGACCAAATGACAGAGAATAAAGAAGCTGAGCAAAAGAGAGACAAACAACTACTGGATCACGAGGGGAGAATTCAAGAGATAAGTGATACCATAAGATGAAACAACATTAGAATAATTGGGATTCCAGAAGAAGAAGAAAGAGAGAGAGGAGCAGAAGGTATATTGGAGAGAATTATTGTAGAGAATTTCCCTAATATAGCAAAGGGAACAAGCATCAAAATCCAGGAGGTGCAGAGAACCCCCCTCAAAATCAATAGGAATAGGTCCACACCCCATCATCTAATAGTAAAATTTACATGTCTTAGCAACAAAGAGAAAATCCTGAAAGCAGCATGGGACAAGAAGTCTGTAACATACAATGGTAAAAATATTAGATTGGCAGCAGACTTATCCACAGAGACCTGGCAAGCCAGAAAGAACTGGCATGATATATTCAGAGCACTAAATGAGAAAAACATGCAGCCAAGAATACTTTATCCAGCTAGGTTATCATGGAAAATAGAAGGAGAGATAAAAAGCTTCCAGGACAAACAAAAACTGAAAGAATTTGCAAACACCAAACCAGCTCTACAGAAAATATTGAAAGGGGTCCTCTAAGCAAAGAGAGACCCTAAAAGTATTATCAGAAAGGAACAGAGACAATATACAGTAACAATCACCTTACAGGCAATACAATGGCACTAAATTCATATCTCTCAATAGTTACCCTGAACGTAAATGGGCTAAATGCCCCAATCAAAAGACACAGGGTTTCAGAATGGATAAAAAACAAAACCCATCAATATGCTCCCTACAAGAAACTCATTTTAGACTTGAAGACACCTCCAGATTGAAAGTGAGGGGGTGGAGGGAGGCCTGGGTGGCTCAGTTGGTTGAGCCGCTGCCTTCGGCTCAGGTCATGATCCCAGCGTCCTGGGATCGAGTCCCACATCGGGCTCCTTGCTTGGCAGGGAGCCTGCTTCTCCTTCTGCCTCTGCCTGTGCTCACTCTCTCTCTCTCTCTAACAAATAAATAAATAAAATCTTAAAAAAAAAAAAAAGAAAGTGAGGGGGTGGAAAGCAATTTACCATGCTAATGGACATCAAAAGAAAGCTGGGGTGGCAATCCTTATATAAGATCAATTAGATTTTAAGCCAAAGACTATAATAAGAGATGAGGAAGGACACTATATCATACTCAAAGAGTCTGTCCAACAAGAAGATCTAACAATTTTAAATATCTATGCCCCTAACATGGGAGCAGCCAACTATATAAACCAATTAATAACAAAATCAAAGAAACACATTGACAAGAATACAATAATAGAAGGAGACTTTAACACACCCCTCACTGAAATGGACAGATCATCCAAGCAAAAGATCAACAAGGAAATAAAGGTCTTAAATGACACACTGGACTAGATGGACATCACAGATATATTCAGAACATTCCATCCCAAAGCAACAGAATACACATTCTTCTCACGTGCCCATGGAACATTCTCCAGAATAGATCACATCCTGGGTCATAAATTAGGTCTCAACCGGTATCAAAAGATTGGGATCATTCCCTGCATATTTCAGACCACATGCTCTGAAGCTAGAACTCAATCACAAGAGGAAATGTGGAAAGAGCACAAATACATGGAGACTCAACAGCATCCTTCTAAAGAATGAATGGGTCAACCAGGAAATTAAAGAAGAATTGAAAAAAATCTTGGAAACAAATAACAATGAAAACACAACGGTCCAAAATCTGTGGGATACAGCAAAGGCAGTCCTGAGAGGAAAATATATGGCGATACAAGCTTATCTCAAGAAACAGGAAAGGTCTCAAATACACAACCTAACCCTACACCTAAAGGAGCTCGAGAAAGAACAATAAAGAAAGCCTAAACCCAGCAGGAGAAGAGAAATAATAAAGATCAAAGCAGAAATCAATGATATAGAAACCAAAAAAAAACCAATAGAACAAATCAATGAAACTAGGAGCTGGTTCTTTGAAAGAATTAATAAGATTGATAAACCCCTGGCCAGACTTATCAAAAAGAAAAGAGAAAGGACCCAAATAAATAAAATCATGAATGAAAGAGGAGAGATCACAACCAACACCAAAGAAATACAAACAATCATAAGAACATATTATGAGCAACTCTATGCCAACAAATTTGACAATCTGGAAGAAATGGATGCTTTCCTAGAGACATATAAACTGCCAAAACTGAACCAGGAAGAAGTAGAAAACCTGAATAGGCCCATAACCAGTAAGGAGATTGAAACAATCATCAAAAATCTCCAAACAAACAAAAGCCCAGGGCCAGATGGCTTTCCAGGGGAATTCTACCAAACATTTAAAGAAGAATTAATTCCTATTCTCCTGAAACTGTTCCAAAAAATAGAAATGGAAGGAAAACTTCCAAACTCATTTTATGAGGCCAGCATCACCTTGATCCCCAAACCAGACAAGGATCCCATCAAAAAAGAGAATTACAGACCAATATCCTTGATGAACACAGATGCGAAAATTCTCACCAAAATACTAGCCAATAGGATCCAACAGTACATTAAAAGGATTATTCACCACGACCAAGTGGGATTTATTCCAGGGCAGCAGGGTTGGTTCAACATCCACAAATCAATCAATGTGATACAATACATTAACAAAAGAAAGAACAAGAACCATATGATACTCTCAATAGATGCTGAAAAAGCATTTGACAAAGTACAACATCCCTTCCTAATCAAAACTCTTCAAAGTGTAGGGATAGAAGGCACATACCTCAATATTATCAAAGCCATCTATGAAAAACCCACCGCAAGTATCATTCTCGATGGAGAAAAACTGAGAGCTTTTCCGTTAAGGTCAGGGACATGGCAGGGATGTCCGTTATCACCACTGCTATTCAACATAGTACTAGAAGTCCTAGCCTCAGCAATCAGACAACAAAAAGAAATTAAAGGCATCCAGATCGGCAAAGAAGTCAAACTATCACTCTTTGCAGATGATGTGATACTATATGTGGAAAACCCAAAAGGCTCCACTTCAAAACTCCTAGAGCTTGTACAAGAATTCAGTAAAGTGTCAGGATATAAAATCAATGCACAGAAATCAGTTGCATTTCTTTACACCAACAACAAGACAGAAGAAAGAGAAAGTAAGAAGTCAATCCCATTTACAATTACACCCAAAACCATAAGATACCTAGGAATAAACCTAACCAAAGAGGCAAAGAATCTATACTTAGAGAACTATAAAGTACTCATGAAAGAAATTGAGGAAGACACAAAGAAATGGAAAAATGTGCCCTGCTCATGGATTGGAAGAATAAATATTGTGAAAATGTCTATGCTACCTAAAGCTATCTACACATTTAATGCAATGCCTATCAAAATCCCTTCCAATTTTTTCAAAGAAATGGAACAAATAATCCTAAAATTTATATGGAACCAGAAAAGACCTCGAATAGCCAAAGGAATCTTGAAAAAGAAAGCCGAAGTTGGTGGCATCACAATTCCAGACTTCAAGCTCTACTACAAAGCTGTCATCATCAAGACAGTATGGTACTGCCACAAAAACAGACACATAGATCAATGGAACAGAATAGAGAGCCCAGAAATAGACCCTCAACTCTATGGTCAACTAATCTTC
>RCUC01144517.1:0-14573 GCA_003697995.1 Taxidea taxus jeffersonii
TGGTTCAGACTGCTGTCATTAGCGATCTTCTGCTCCACCTTCCTCACGACTGGCAAAACCCAGGGCTGGCAGTCATCTGTGCGATATGCTGGAACACAGTAAAGAGTCACATAAGAGGGAGCAGGAGGCAGGCTTCATTGAAGGAAGAGCAGGCGCTGGGACTGGGCGCCTTCCACCTCCTTCCGTCAAACAACAGGGAGAGAAATGAAAGTCAAGTTCATTTCCTGACTGTCCATTGGCTTTGGGTCAGGCACTGGGTGAGGTGCTAGGGCAGGCAAAACAGCCATGGTGCCTACCCTTACAGATACTCAAGCTCTTAAATATGTGACCTCAAAAAGACAGAATGCTGAAATAACACTGGGACATCACAGAGCCTGATGGACGGAAAGAGTGCACTGAGACAGCACTCTGCCCACTCACGACCACCTAACAGTTGCTCTGTTGATCGTCCTAGCACACTGAGATCTGTAAAGCCATGAGCCCAGAATCTTCTTCCTTCTCCCAAGAGAATTCTGGAAAAGTGCTAGGTGCTACTTCACATAACTGCTGCAACTTCAAACATAAAATGTGGAGAGGAGGTAGCAGAAGGCCTACTTCCTCCTCTTGTCCTAGAAGAACAGAAGTGGGACAAATCGTGAGCAGAGGCCCCAGGGCTGAAGATTCCAGCAGATGGTTACACAATCACTGGACAACTTATCTGAAGTCTGCACACATCTTTGTCCTCTCTCTGCCATGGCTGACCATTTCGACTATTCCTCTTACTTCATATTCCACACTTTTATTGATCGAAATGTATCTATTTCATAATATTTAATCCTGCCTACAGCAAATTTCTAAGCACCTTGACACTAAAAGTATTTCTAGTCCCGTTATCCTATCACTGATTTTTTTCCCCATCTGGTACCCTATGATTATCTCAGGATTACAGCTTTAGAGCGCAGCTGCTGTGGCTTGCACCCAAGCCAATGATCTGAGCTGATTCCTCACAGGGGTCATCTGACTCTGCTGGAATGTTTAGGTCTCCAACAGACCCACACTTTTTCAAGTGATTTTGAAACCGAAAATTTTAGAGTAATTCTGATTATTTTATCTTGTTGATTTCAGCCCAACATGAACCCCTGACTTCTTTTTAAAAACCACTTTTGGGACGCCTGGGTGGCTCAGTTGGTTAAGCGGCTGCCTTCGGCTCAGGTCATGATCCCAGCGTCCTGGGATCGAGTCCCGCATCGGGCTCCTTGCTCGGCAGGGAGCCTGCTTCTCTCTCTGCCTCTGCCTGCCTCTCTGTCTGTCTGTGCTCACTCTCTCTGATAAATAAATAAAATCTTTAAAAAATAAATAAATAAATAAAATAAATAAAAACCACTTTTTAGGGTGGTTGAGATTGTTTACAGAACAACATATGCTGACTATAGGAAGTTTTAAAAAGCCCAGAGGGCAAATGATAAGTATGATTAATATGTAATCCTAGCACTCAGATATAAAGAGTATGAACATTTTAGTGTGCAAACTTCTGAGCTTTATTTTATGTGAGCATATTCTTTTATAAAATCTGCATCATATTGTATAAAATTTTCAACACACTCTTTTCCACTTACTAAATACAAGTATTTTTCATTGTCATTAACTATTCTTTTAATAGGGGATATATCCACATGTCCCCACTCCATCCTAAGCCTCCATCTATCTAGTTCCAAATCCTCCCCTCCAATAAATAATAGCTCTTCTTAATTTCTTTTGTATCTTTCCAGAATTTCCCTATGAATACATAAGCAAATACAGCCCCTTATATCCCCCTTTTTACACAAAACGTAACATATACTATACACTGTTCTGTTCCTTTTTTCTAAAGATCTTTTTCTATCTGTGTACAGAGTGCCCTTCTTTTTTTTTTTTTTTTTTTAAGATTTATTTATTTTGAGAAAGAGAGCACAAGTGAGTGTGAGGGAGGGGGGGTGCTGTGGGTAACAGAGGAAGAGAGAATCTGAAGCCGATGCCAGGCTAAGCAGAGCCCCATTCCGGCTCAAGCTCACTACCCTGAGATCATGACCTGAGCTGAGATCAAGGGTCACATGCTTAACCAACTGAGCCACCCAGGTGCCCTCTTTCATTCTTTTTCCACAGCTGCATAACTGATGAGTGTACCATAATTTGTTTTGCCAGTCTCTTGTTGATGGACATGTGAGCTGTTTCCAATCTCTGGCTATTACATAACAATGCTTCAGTGAACAACCTCGTACATGTTATCTTCATGTAAATATATCCATAAGATGCAGGGTTGAGGGGCACCTGGGTGGCTCAGTGGGTTAGAGCCTCTGCCTTCGGCTCAGGTCATGATCCCAGGGTCCTGGGATCGAGCCCTGCATTGGGCTCCCTGCTCAGCAGGGAGCTTGCTTCCTCATCTCTTTTCCCATTTATGATCTGTCTGTCCAATAAATAAATAAAAAGATGCAGGGTTGAAAATGGAACTGTAGGCTAAGAAGTATGTGTAAAAATTTGTAGTTTTGACAGATACATCCAAATTGGCCTTCATAGGGATTTTATTAGTTAACACTCTTACCATCAACATGTAAGTATCTGCTTCCCATAGCCTCATCCAGAGTAAATTTTTGCCAGTATGAGGATAAAAATGTTACCTCAGGGTAGTTTTCATTCACATTTCTCTTATCATGAATTCAGTTGGGCATCTGTCTTATTTACTTATTTACTCTCATATATATTTATTTAAGTAGGCTCCATGCTCAGCACTGAGCCCAGCACAGGACCTGAACTCATGAGCCTGAGATCAAGACATGAGCTGACATCAGGAGTTGGAGGCTTACCCCACTAAGCCACTCAGGCACCCCCACTGTTCACATTTATGATCCATTTACAACATAATTTTAGTGGCTAGACAACATTACTTTTCATGCAAAATTTATTAACTATGCTGCTTCTGATTATTTGATATTATAAACACTGTGAAAAATGTTCTTCCATCTTTACATATATTCATGCATGTTCCCTTAAAGTTTCTAGATGTAAAGTTACAGTCAAAAGTCATACAACAAATAAGACTTTATAAGATCATTTTGATTTGGGGTCTTTCTTTTTTTTTTTTTTTTTAAGATTTTATTTATTTATTTGAGAGAGAGAGGGAGAGAGAAAGAGCATGAGAGAGGAGAAGGTCAGAGGGAAAAGGAGACTCCCTGTGGAGCTGGGAGCCTAATGCCAGATGATGTGAGACGACGTGAGACGACCTGAGCCGACCTGAGCCAACCTGAGAGGAAGGCAGTGGCTTAACCAACTGAGCCACCCACACGCCCCTAGGATCTTTCTTCTATCAATGAACTCCACCCTCTAGGGATGTGTCATCTATGAATCTGATAAGCACCTCAAACTAGTAATAAGAATGTAGCCAGAGGTGCAGACTGACACAGCCACTAACCAATCAACAGTCTCTGGATAGGTGACTTTGACTCACAACACTGTCACAACACTCACATGCTACCCCCTGGCCTACCAAATTCCTTCCAAACAAGTCATAAGCCTATTGTATCAGGTGGGATTTAGTCTGTTTTTTTTTTCTTTTTAAGATTATGTTTATTTACTTGAGAGAGACAGAGAGAGAACACGTGTGTGTGCAAGAGGAGGGGGGAGGGTGGGGGGAAGCAGGCTCCCTGCTGATGCAGGGCTAGATCCCAGGACTCTGGGATGACTGGAGCCGGGAAGATCATGATCTGAGCCAAAGGCAGCCCAGCCACCCAGGCGCCCCTGGTATGGGTTTTTTTTTTTTTTTTAAGATTTTATTTATTTATTTGACAGAGATCACAAGTAGGCAGAGAAGCAGGCAGAGAGAGAGGAGGAAGCAGGCTCCCTGCTGAGCAGAGAGCCCAATGCAGGGCTTGATCCCAGGACCCCGAGATCATGACCTGAGCCAAAGGCAGAGGTTTAACCCACTGAGCCTCCCAGGCGCCCCCCTGGTGTGGTTTTTTTAAAGAGATGCCAAAATAACCACTTCCAAGTAAGAGTTGTCCCTGAAGATTTCTCTATGATTACAATGCTACCACTGTTCATAATATTCTTGGAATTCTTCTTTTGGAATTATTTTTAGACATAATGTCTTATTATTTTGAATATCCTCAATGGTGCCAAATCTTTGTCCTTTGAAAGTAAATTTGATTTCTGGAAATGGAACTTGCAGCAAGGGCAAACACATCTTTAACTTAACCACACAGAGGGGTACTATTTAGATGTACAATGTGGGTGTTCATAGAAAAACCAGTTCTGTTACGCTTCACATCTGTGTTTGGAGGTTATGTGTATTGCATAATTATGTCATATGTACTATATTTATGATAACAAGTCATGTATTATAAATAATTAGGAAAGATGAAAAAGTCCCAGAATCACCATTCGTACCCATACTGTCTATTCCGTACTACTCTTAAAAATCTTGTCGTATGACTGGACGCAAGGAGGCATTGTGTCTATATTGTGACAAAAGAGAAATTGGCCAACTTGTACCTCCCCTGCCTCCTTCACAGTCCAGTTTCTCCCGTGTTCAGTTCCGGGTTCATAGCCGGCCTTGCCTAACTGCCCTAATGAAGCAGAACAGCAGAAGGCTCTTGGTGATTAGAGCAATGAGGTCAAGCATTTTTAACAACTATGATTCCTACTCTCCCGGAGGATTTTCATTCCTGCCTGTCAGACCTAGGAGTTTCTCATTCATGTTTTCATTCACTCATTCATTTAACAAGGACATACTAAATCTACCAAGGAGACACTGGCTACAAGTAGCTACACAGAAATGGGCAAGGTAGAATAAGATACTGTCTGCCCTGGAGGAAACACAGAATATACAACCCTTACTTTACAGAGAATGAAGGATGAAAAGTGAGTAAGAGTTTAAAAGGTAGTCAAGGGAAGGGCATTCCAGCGTGGAAGTGGAGTCTTCCCTTCTGCCCTTCTAGTTTCTTTGGCTGGTCTAATAATTAAATTGCCATAACAGATTAACAGAAGAAAAACAAAAGTTTAATAACCTCTGCCACCTGTATCCATGGGAGAGACACAGGACAACTGAGTTAACTCCCCACAGTGGCCAAAGCCATTACCTTAAACACGGCCTTCAGCTAAAGACAAAAGATGTTGGGGGTGGGGAGTCAGTTCTGCAAGAGGACCCATAGAAGCACAGGGAACAAGAGAAAGGTCAAGATGCAGATTTAAGCCCAGCCTCTCCACTGATAACGTTCCTCCAGATTTAGAGTCCTCTGAGAAAGACATTCTTACAAATGGATATTTCCCTTACAAATGTACATGTTTTTTTATAAAAAGGGTAACTTCTACTTGGTTTTCAGAGCTCCTCCTGTATTTACAGTTTCTTAAAACTAACCAGCTTAAAAAAAAAAAAAAAACAAACACAGCTTAGGAAGTGCCTGGGGGCTCAGTTAAGCAGCTGCCTTCAGCTCAGGTCAAGATCCCAGAGTCCTGGGATAGAGCCCCACTGAGCCCCACCGAGCCCCACCATCAGGCTTCCGGCTCAGCACAATGCTTGCTTCTTCCTCCCCCTCTGCCTGCAGCTCCGCCTACTTGTGCTCTCTCTCTCTGTCAAATCAACAAATAAAATCTTAAATAAATAAATAAATAACCAGCTTAGAGCCTATTTCGGGGGTCTACATTTTGCTTCCCTTCACCAGACTGAGGGAACGCCTGTCTGAAGGTCCAAGAGGCTTGGAGACAGGAGGCTTTTGAGGATCTGCAGCTTCACAGCTCAGACATAGGACCCATGGAGGAATATGGGTCAGAGTTTTGGAGGACATCCTCGTCTAAGGAACGTGATTCCAATGGAGAAACCACGGAAAGCACTTGAACAAGAGAGTGATGTGGATAGTGGTACATTTTAACAGGATCATTTGAGTGACACGATAGAAAATAAACTGCAAAGGGGAACAGGGATGGATTGTTAAGTCAGGCGGGTACTGTAGGCATTCAGAGACAGTAATGAAGTCTGATTCAGTTAGTGGCAACAAGGATAAAGAAAAGACGAGACACTCAAAACAGATTTATGAGGTAGAAAATACAGAACCTAATGACCAAATAAACTGACGTGGGATCAGGGAAAAGATGACAAATGACTCAAAAGTCTCTCTAGTCTGGATAAAGGCTGGTGGTGATGTGGGGGCGGGGAGGGGGTGGATGGAGAAGGGGTCCAACTAAGATAAGGAACGTAAGCAGAAAAAGAAAAGATTGAGGGGAAGGTGGAAATGATGAGTTTTCTGAACATGCTGAATTTGTAGGATGTGTTTAGCAAACTGTACCAAGTATGGGTCTGGCATTCAGGGAAGAAGCACAGGATGAAAAGAAAGATTCCGTAATTACAGACATCCACAGTACCTGAGCCATCGTAATAACAGGACTTACTGAATACTTAGTACCTACGAGGCAGTGTGCTAAGTGCTTTTTCTTCTAACCCCCGTTTAATTCCTGTAATGACTCACAATACAGATACTATGATCTGGAAACTGAGGTCAGAAGAGTTGAGTAATTTGCCCAAGATCAAGTGGATTATAAGAGCTAGGCTGTCATATTATTAAGTTCATGGATCCATGTGGTTTTTTCTAAGAGCAAGAGAAAGCCTGAAGCAAGCAGGCCCTAGAGGCCTGTGTGATGGAGGCCTCTTTATCACACAGGTTTCAGGGGAGTTCAGGAGTGCTGCTTTCCAGAAGAAAGGAGGAACACAGAGAATTAAATGATCAAACTGTCCCCCTCCTCTCCTCTGAACATACCCACTTCCCTCACCCCCCTCTCCAGGAGCCCCTGCCCCTGCATGTATGTCTCTTAAGGCCCTTTTCCAACTAGAGTCACGGGACAAGGGCTGGAGAGTATTCAGAAACACCTGATACAGCACTTATATCCAACAATTTTATGTGAAGATGCTAGAAATCCCCATTAAAAAAACACAACAGGGGCGCCTGGGTGGTTCAGTGGGTTGGGCCTCTGCTTTTGGCTCGGCCCCCACATCCACATCGGGCTCTCTGCTTGGCGGGGAGCCTGCTTCCCCCTTTCTCTCTGCCTGCCTCCCTGCCTACTTGTGATCTCTGTCAAATAAATAAATAAAATCTTTAAAAAATAAAAAACACAACAAATATTAAAATAAGAGCAGGTTATCTGGAACTAAGGGAAGCTCAATTCCCATGATAAACAGACTGGAGTCTATGAAGCAATGTCTTGTTCAGGCTGCATCAGGCTGGACCCATGTCTCCCCTGCCCTTGAAGCCACTGGTCTCAAACCCTGAAAAGCACCAAAACGGCCAGCTCAGGGCACGTGGTACTTAAATGTGACGCTCTGCTTTACCTAGAAGGAAATTATGGAACCAGTGCCAGCAAGAGTATCTCTGGAGAAACTCAGCAAGTAGAAACTAGGTAGTGAAATTATAGTTGCAGCTTATTTTAAACACATTCAACAGCACGAGCACATGAGCTGAATAATCTCCCTGGGTTTTATCTTAAGGGGGGGTGGGGGTGGGGAGTATCTTCTCCAAGTCAGAGATTAATTACATTTCCTTCACAAAGGATATACTTGGGGATTTGTATTAACTAGAGCTAGAACATACAAAAGCTGGAAGGAGACCTCTCATTCTCCTCTAATCAGACCCTTATCTGAGCACCTGCCATCCACCAAAAAAGAGATCATAAAAAGAAAAATAATATTTTTATCACTTTTCACTTCTGTATCACATTTCACACATAATTTTTCAGCCAACTGATGAGGCCAATAACATCATTATCCTACATGTAATGTGCTAGTGAATCCTTGAGTAGACTATTAGAGAGGGAGGCATTCCATCTCTGCTCCTCATATAACAGACTGAGTTCCAGGATGTTATACAGCCCTCCCAAGGTCACACTGCTGGACTGCAGGGATGGCCCATACTGAGATATCCCAGCTCTTCCCACTACAGTGCACTGGCAGCCTCTGCACCACCTGAAGGACCCAAAATAGAGGAGGGGACAGTTCCACTACCAATGACCATATGACCTGGGGCAAACTGCTTCATCCAACTGGGCTTCAGCTTCCTTCTGGCTGCAACAACCCTCCAGAGACCTTGTAAGCATTAAGTAAGATTAAATGCACACATTATTTGTTCCTGGTAAGGAGGGGACGTTCCTGGGTTCCTGAGAAACGTGACAAAGGCACCGTCACAGGTGAGATGACCACCTGAAATGCAAACTCTACTTCTGGGCCAATCACTTCTGGCCTGGGCTGGCAGGGCGCTACTTCTCTGCACCGAGCAGTTTATTTCTGAACCAATGTCAGAAATTATTTCATTTTGCAGTTCTTAAGCTGAAAATTTTTTTCAACATCTTCTGTGCAACCTACCCGAAGAAATGCCAAAACAACTCTTACATAACCCGTACTTATTTACCAGACACTATTCTAAGTGCTTGAAATGTATTTGAGTCTCACGAAAACCCTGTAAGATCGTTTAATGGTAACTGAGACCGCCCCCCCAAAACTGAACATTTTTAGAAGATGTATTTTAAGTCAACATCACATTATATATCTGGCCCTAATTAAATACTTGGAGGTTTAAATTGGATTTAAATTAAGAGCTTGAATGGTGCCCGACTCCAATTCAACTCAAGGCAAACTTTCAATACTTCTCCTACTCAGTAAAAACATCACTTACTCTCCATGGCTGAAACTATATGGTATTTACTTTTTAAAAAATGCTTTATTATGGAAAATTTCAAACATACACAAAAGTCACAAGAATAACATAATGAGTGCCAATGTACCCATTACCTAGCCTAAACAAACCATACTTTTTAATGGCTTTTTGATCACCCCTTTTGATACTCCTTATTTTTAACAGGTCCTATGTACATTCACTGCAGGAAGCCTGATTCTGAGCCTCCTTCTCACCACCATCCACTACAAAATAGTTCGATTTTCTCCTTCCAAAATTTCTGGTCCTTTTACTCTAAATCTATTCCTTAGCATGGAACATCATATTTTCTTCAAACTGGCTGGTCTTTTGTGTGTGATCAAGTGTGTTTGGAGCTTCAAATATTTAAATGAGAGTGATAAGAAATAACAAATTCACCGAAGGTTAGAGTTATTCTGAGGTACTCCAATCTAAACCCTTCTCTTGCAGAAGGGGAAACTGAGGCCCATGCTCTCAGCTGTCCAGGCAAGAACTGAAGACAAGAATAGGCGAAAGCGAGCTTCTACTTCCTTTGCACTCTTTCCTGCCATCTCTAACCATTCCTACCACATCTGCAAGGACCAGAATATTATTCCCAGGTCCTCCCAGGCTGCATTAACCTGTCTCAGAAGCACTTTAGATTTCTATTATATCACACCTTGATGTTGATATCCTTGAGACCAAAAGCATGCCTCAGGCTTTCTCCCCACAAGGCTTGGGTGACCTAGCTGGTAGTCACTCAAATATTTACTAGCCCAGACCCGAGTTTCCTAAGGCTCAGAGTTCTCCTTCATTCGTTCTCCAGCAACCAGGACATCAAGCCTATCAGGATTCCTAGCTTCCTCCCTCCCCTTATCTTGGGCCTCCCCATTTATTAACAGTTGAAAGGATGTAGTATAAAGAACACAGAATGGGGAATCAGTAAAACTGGGTTTGTGTCCTGGCTGTTAGACCTGTACTGTGGGCCTTGGACACATCTCCTTTTTCCAGGGACTCCACATGCCCATCTATAAAATGGGCAGGTTGAAAAAACAGCCTCGTGATTCTTGCCACCTCTCCAGCCAGCGCCAAGCTAGGCCTCGGCCTTTCCCACCGCACCCACCAGCCGGGTTAGGTCCGCTCCACTGCCCAGGTTGCTCCTACTCGCTGCATCTTTACCTCCCACTCCCAGGTTGACCTTGCGGGGGTCCGGATCCTCCCGGAAGTCGGCAGTGAGCTTAAAGACCAGGACCGGCTGGGCCTGCGGAACCTCGGCGAACACAGACGGAGGCGCCATGGCAGAAGAGTTGAAACAGGCGAGAGCTTCCACCCCGCGTCTGGAGCCACTGCGCCCGGTCTGGACACTGCGACCGGAGGAGACTCTCACCTTCACCTAGCCGGCAGGGGCGGGCCCGCGGCCTCCAATGGTCTAACTGCGTCCGGAACTTGGCAACGCAGCTAACCAATCGGGAGCTTCTGACGCAGAAAGGGCAGGAGGGAGGGGACGCTCTTAGCCAATCCAAGCAGAGAGTCTTATCGGAGGCCAGTCATGATGCAACCAATGCACTGGGCGCCGTCTGAGAGGGGGACCCGGACTAGGATTGATTGGCAGAGCGGACTCCTATGGCTGAGGGCGTTCTTCCGGGGCCTCCGGGGCCGGCGGGAGGAGCCGAGCGGCACGGGGCGCGGGAGGTGGCCTCCCTGACCTTCGAGGGCCCAGCGAGGAGGAAGGTGGCCGGAGGGAATTCCGGAGGATCGGCCTTCCGGCACCCAGGAGCAGGCGTTCTCGGGGCTGGGCCGGGCAGCGCGCGCCTTCCTGACCCGGGCTGGCAGGCAGATCCGCGGCGTCTGCGCGCTCGGGACGAAAAGTCCTTGGCCTGAACGTGCAGCTCCGGAGCGCGCGCGGCGACCTTGACCATCCCTGCCGGCTGTTCTCCCCGAAGGAAATATGGGTGGGCCGTCTGCCTGGGTTTCAGGCAGGGGACATCCTACTAAAAGTGGGAGACTGACCTTTCCTTACAAAGAGGGTTCTGGTCCTCAAGGACCTTCAGAATCTGGGCAAGGTGTCCCTTTCCAGCTTTGCTCCCCCGTAACGCACTCAACCAGATCTTGCTGCCATCATCTGGCTGGTACCCAAACTGCCTCTTCTTTTAGTCTGGCTGTTTCTTCCTCTCCAGCTCCTCTCTCCACCTGGTGATCTTCAAGATCCCTAGTAAATAAATGCCTCCATAAAGACTCTCCTTAACCCCCACTCTGGTCAAAATCCGCCTCTCTTTTCCTGTGCTTTTGTACCCTGTTGGCAATATTACCATTTCAGAAAATGCCCTAGTTAAGAACCTGGTTCTGCACCCAGAACACCTAGCTTTAGATTCTGGCTGTCATTTACTGACAGGCAGGTTTAGGCAAGTGACTTAACCTCTCTGTTCCTGCTCTGTAAAGTGGAGATAATAGTATTTTCCTTAGGGCTGTTGTGGGAATTATATGAGTTAATACATATAAAGTGTTTAGTTGCATATAGTAAGCACCCCCTAAATGTTAGTTAGCTGTTGTTGTCATTGCCCATCTGCCACACCCCTTGTAGATGGTAAGCTTCTTTTGGCTAGAGATCCTACCCTATGTAAGTATCCCCTAGTGTTTTGCACTTAGTAAGCAATAAATGGTGGAAGGACAAATCCATTCTCTTGGTGTTTCAGGAGAAAACAATACCCCACGCTCTGTTCATACCCCACGCTCTGTTCATTGATAATACAACAAATCGCAAAATGAATTTTCCATTCATAGTAACCAATACAAGCCAAAGAGACTTTGGACAGCCAGCCTTTGTGTCACCTGCTTTTTTCCAGGAGCTTTGCCTCTGCTTTTAAAGCTAACTGCTCAGGGTGTTTCATTAATACTGCTTTCCTCTAAGATTGCAAGTTCAACACTGAAGGTGAAATGACAACGAACTGTTAGTAGTTCTAAAAGCAGAGGCAAAGGACAACTGCTGAGAGGGGTGTTCTACAGCCCAGCCTTCCCAGAGTTTGAGAAGGATGATCTTCACAGCGTTGGCCAACAATATCATGGTCATTTCTTACGTCATTCCTGCGGGAAAAACAATCCGTGGTTACCTAAACATGATGAACTTAGCTAAGTCCAAACAAATATTTATTGACAATCTAAGCAGTTCCATAACCAAGTCAAGGAGATAGGGGCAAAGAAAGTGACATCTGTAGTCTGTCTTCATGTCTTCATAATATCTGTTCTAAATTTTAGAAAGGGGCAAACAGTTAACTGGGTGTAGCAGGGAGGGAAAATACATATTATGTGGGATCCAAGTCTCAAACATTTTCCTTGGTAATATTGGGTTCTTGGAGATTACATTCAATTCCCTCTCTCTTGAGCCCTGCACCCCATCCCTCTACACAAAATGCCAATCTTGAAATAAACAAAATGCTTTCCAGGCCATTGCTAATTTTAACACTTTGACTTGGAATTGAGCAATGCTGCCTCCCTGCTGAATGGATAGAACAAGAAAAAGACTCTTCAGAGGGAAACATTGCCCAGACAAGTAGGCAACCAGGCAAAGTGAGTGTCCAGGGAGAGAGCAATAGAATCAAAGGAAAGGAGGACTAGTATTCTCCTTGCCTCCTGATTTGCTATGACTGTCATAGCATCCTCCCTACCAACTCCCTTCTGGCTTTTTATCTTTCCCTTTTTCTTCAAAAGAATTGGGAGGGAGGAACTGGAAACCTACACAGCAACAGCTTCATCTGGAATGAATTCTTGTAGAATATACTTGCCTGGAAATCCCAAGTGTTCAGAGCTGAGCAGCACTGCCCCAAGCATAAGCGGCAGTCAGGTTGGACATGGACACTGCACGGACCTCTAACCAAACCCAAACCTGCTTATTGTATTCAGTTTTGCCCCTGATACCCTGAAGGTCTAAACTTAGGAACAAGTTGGGAAAGGGAGGAGTTTTTCAAACTTTGCACTCAAGGGCAAAGTGCCTCAGAATAGTTACATTTAGATGTATGCTGTCACTAAGGGTAGGGTATTTATCAAAAGCTGACTTGTGTGCTGAATGAGTGTTTCTTAGAAGCCAAACCTGCAATCTGTTAAGAATCACTGTGTGGCTGAGTAGTGGCCAATAAGATAAGCATAAGCCCCTAAGGCAGTGTTGTTCTCTGCTCGGTGGCATTTACTCTTGCTGAGGAAGGTGATCGCTTATCAACCTCATGCTTTAAATTAACTGGTTTTTCTGCTCTGGTTGTGATCCCAGGATCCTGGGATCGAGCCCCACATGGGGCTCTTTGCTTGGCAGGGAGCCTGCTCCCCCCACCCCCACCCCCCGTCTGCCTCTCTGCCTACTTGTGACCTCTGTCTGTCAAATAAGTAAATAAAATCTTTTTAAAAAAGAAATTGACTGGCTTGTTTCCTGGGCATGCCTTAGTGGAACTATCATCTCCTTTTGCTTCTCTTCTCTCACTTCCCTCCTTACTCCTGTAGGTAGGACACTCCTCCCTACCTGCACACATGGATGGGACCAAGTGAGGGTCTGTTGTTCCTTCCTAACCCATGGAAGGGTATGTGCAATGAGGCCTGAAGTACACAGCAGCTAACCTTAGTTAGCTACTAAACTCCTAAACTGGGCACCCACATGGGCAGAACTTTTTTTAAAGCTGCTGAGACCTTTGTACAACAGAGATATCAATTGGATGACAACTATTGATGGTTTTATCTACTTGCTGACCATAATTCAGTTCCAGGGCACCATTTAGAAACTCCTGTGCTGGTGCACCTGGCTAGCTCAGTCAGTGGAACATGTAACTGTTGACCTCGGGGTTTTGAGTTCAAGCCCATGCTGGGTACAGAGATTACTTAAGAATAAAATCTTTAAAGGGGCACCTGGGTGGCTCGGTTGGTTAAGCATCTGACTCTTGACCTCAGCTCAGGTCTTGATCCCAGGGTCTTGATCTCAAGCCCCATGTTGGGCTCCGCGCACGGAGCCTACTTAAGGGGCACCTGGGTGGCTCAGTGGGTTAAGCCTCTGCCTTCGGCTCAGGTCATGATCTCAGGGTCCAGGGATCGAGCCCCGCATCGGGCTCTCTGCTCTGCAGGGAGCCTGCTTCCCCCTCTGCCTCTGCCTGCCTCTCTGTCTGCCTGTGCTCACTCTCTCTCTCTCTCTCTAATAAATAAATAAAAATCTTAAAAAAATTTAAAAAAAAGAAGCGGTATAGCTTCTTGTGGTTAAAAGCATGGCCTCTAGAACTAGTTTCCTCTGCATGCATCAGTTTCCTCACCTCATTTATAACATGGGGATAATAACAGTTCTACCTCATGGGGTTGCTGTGAGGATAAAATGATGTACTTTTTAAGATTTTTTTTTTTTATTAGTTAGAGAGAGAGAGAGAGAGCGAGCACAGGCAGACGGAGAGGCAGGCAGAGGCAGAGGGAGGAGCAGGTTCCCTGCCGAGCAAGGAGCCCGATGTGGGACTCGATCCCAGGACGCTGGGATCATGACCTGAGCCGAAGGCAGCCGCTCAACCAACTGAGCCACCCAGGCGTCCCAAAATGATGTACTTTCTAAAGATTTATTTTTTTGAGAGAGAGCGAGCACATGATCAGGGAGAGACGCAGAGATAGAGGGAGAGAACCAGACTCCCCACTGAGTGTGGAGTGCAATGTGGGGCTCTATCTCACAACTCTGATGTCATGACCCAAGCCAAAGTCAAGAATCAGACACTCATGGGTGCCTGGGTGGCTCAGTTGGTTAAGCATCTGCCTTTGGCTCAGGTCATGATCCCAGGGTCCTGGGATTGAATCCTGCATCAGGCTCCCTGCTCAGCAGGAAGCCTGCTTCTCCCTTTCCCACTCCCCCTGCTTGTGTTCCCTCTCTCACTGTCTCTCTGTCAAATAAATAAACAAAACCTT
>RCUC01144519.1:0-11227 GCA_003697995.1 Taxidea taxus jeffersonii
GAAAGAATAAATGAAAAGTAGTAGGAGAGGGCAAGTAAAAGAGACGGCAGAGCTAATTAACCAGTATGTTTGTGATTAAATTATAATTTTGTGAACTCATTAACAAACTGGGAGTGTAGTGGGAGCAAGTAATTGATTTTGTTAGAAAACTTTTTAAAAAAAGATTCTATTTATTTATTTATTTATTTAGAGAGTGTGTACAGTAGGGAGGAACAGAGGGAGAGGGAGAGAGAAGCCCAAGCAGACTCCCTGCTGAGCAAGGAGCCTGATACAGGGCTCATTTTCACGACCCATGAGATCACCACCTGATCTGAAACCAAGAGATGCCTAACCGACTGTGCCACACAGATGCTCCTGATTTTGTTAGAAAACTGAAAGAAAAGCCTACAACCCAGCGATGCTGCTAGTAAAGCCGAGTGTCTGACATCTGGAGAGAATTAACTTCTAGTTGTATATCTCATGGGCCATAGGATCTGCCAGAATATTTGGGTGAAGAAGATAGTTTTTTAAAAACATGGCACATTTTCATGTCACCAGGTTGTTTTCTTTCCTAATAACAGAATATTTTAATGTTTTGGGGGCTAGAGTACTCCCCTGCTGTAATGAATTTATAATAGATTAAGATGAGTTATGCAAATGTGATCATCATAATTACAGTGACTTTGAGTTTATGATCTCCTCTATTAATTATTCTTCAGTGGTTTAGCAGTATAGGAATTCAAGATATCAAAAATCACTCTGGTTTTGTGTATTACCACCCCTCCTTTTACTGCCTAGGAATAAATGTTTATTAAATGGATATATATCAAGGTGAAAATGTCCTCATCTTAAAAACTAGCATCATAATTTCTCATGGGGATGGAACAAACTTTGATTAGGAAAATATCTTCATAAATTACTTGGGGGCAAAGTGAGGTCCTGTGAATACGGGATGGCAGGAACTAACAAAACAAAAGAGCCAGCAGAATTGGCCAGGAATTCGAGGAAGGGAAGGCAGAGACTGAAACAACAAAGCAGTGGGGAAGGTAGAGGTGGGAGGGCTGAGCAAGAGGACAGAGGCTAGGGCCCAAGGTGTAGAAACTGGCTTGGGGCTTGGGGAAGCAGAATTATTTCAAACTGTTTCCACTGCTGGACTGTAAGCCCTATTTCTGGAAACCATCAAAAACAAATCTTTGGGTAGATGTTATGGGAAGACTGAGCCCTATTAACTTCTGGGTCGATAGAGCCCTGAACAGGGAAGTCATGAGTGGGAGGTGAGAGCCAGAAGGAAATGGGAGTAGAGAAGTGCCCTTCACTCCCCATGCCCTGTCCCACCCCCAGGAGTTTGAACTTTCCAAAATTCTCTGGAACAATTATTTTTATCTAGCTCTTTAAAGAAAGGAGAGTAAAGAAGTGGCTAAGAGTGTGAGTTCAAATCTCTGTTACTATCCCGTTATTAGGTGGGCAAGTTACTTAGCTTTTATAAGTCTCATTTGTAAAATGAGGTAAATCATACTTTGCAGAGAGGATACAATTAGATAAAGCTAGTGAAGTGCTTAGAACAGTGCCTGACACATACCAACCATTTCATAAATGTTAGGAAGTCATATAACTACTGTATAAGTAAAAATAATGTTTCCATTGTGTTTCTCGTCAAAATTTTACTTTTGCTTAGGAGAGTCAGGCCGTGAATCCTGCCAGGACTTACACCTTCCAAAGCAACGATGAGGGCAAGTCTTAGTTCTTGGTAGACATTTCTTACTTCCTCTCTTTTCAGGTGGCAACACACATGCCTTGCATGTGGAAAGTATCTTCCTTCCTTTGGTTGGTAGCTTTGCCTGTAGGTTACGAACCCATAGTTCCAACTTTTTGATGATGACGAAACAGTTTTGGAAATGTGGATCATCATACTGATGGTTCCTTTTATTTATGTAACCTTTTGGAGTTTACAAAGGGCTATGCACACCAGCCTTGTGGATAAAGGTACCCTTATACTCATTTTGCAAATAAGAAACTATGGCTTGGAAAGGCTGGTTATCCACAGCACCAGATCCTTAGAGGCTGTAAATTAGAACCCTGGCTTTTTTACTCCTTTTTCATTGAGTTTTGGGAATATAATATCTGCAAGCTCCTGCCCAAGGAGAGAAAAGCAGAGGAAGACCGGTTTTTTTTGAGCTGTTTTGCATATCAAAGGAGTTAATTCTCCCTCTTTAGGGTCAGAAGTTTATCTGCCCAAATCAAATGCAGATGTCTAGTGTTAATCTTATATATTTCATTTTTTAAAAATCTTTTTGGAATTTGTGTTTTGCTTTAGATAGTGTCAGCTATTTTAATGAAAAGAAACCCATAGACTTTATCTTTGGAACAATTCTAGCAGGGTCTCCTTTATGGACCAAAAGTCTCTCTTGAACTTTCCATCTCTCCTCTTCTCATAGCTCATTACCCTAACTCTGATGCCAGAGTGCATGCTCTTTCTGATGCAAAGTGGAATGGAGCTGCTTCAGTGACTTTAAATCTTTGACCCCCTAGTTTTATCTTGCTTATGTGATCATGAGATAACAAAGCTATGATCCATAATGTCTAAGAAGACAGTATTTGGGGAGAAGGGCTAGTGCATGCTGGAAAAGAAGGGCAGACAAGGGAGGAAAGAGGCCACAGTGAGGAAGTCTGACAGGAGGAGAAGCCAGGAACTTGCTTTGTAAAATCTTACTGTACATATCTTTTAAGGAAGTTGGATCTGAAGCTTAAAAACTCAAGTAGAGGGGCACCTGGGTGGCTCAGTGGGTTAAAGCCTCTGCCTTCAGCTCAGGTCATGTTCCCAGGGTCCTGGGATGGAGCCCCGCATCGAGCTCTCTGCTCAGCAGGGAGCCTGCTTCCCCCTCTCTCTCTGCCTGCCTCTCTGCCTGCCTGTGATCTCTGCCTGTCAAATAAATAAACAAAATCTTAAAAAAAATGTTAATTAAAAAAAAAAAAACTCAAGTAGAGCTAGAAACCCAGGACTAGGAGAAGAATCTGTGGAATTATTGTCCAACATTGGGAATGTAGACTGAGGATACTATACCAAGGAGAATGACTGATTGTAATTGTACACTCTTACCCTAGTGCTCTGAACAGGTTAAGATACCTTTGAACTGGGCCACACACTGGAGAATCTTAAAGACCTAAAGATCGTGGTGTATGTGTGTGCCTGTGTCTGGAGGCTGGCTCACACCAGAAGAAGGAGTGGAAGGGGTAAAGAGTCTGAGAGGCCTAGTCAAGGAGGAGGTTCAGAAAACAAGTCTCAGAGAGAAGTTCACTTCTATAAAGGACAGGTTACTTTAAAAATACATGTATAAATTCACTTTGTGTTCTTATTTAACACCTTCTCAGGGTTTCTCTCTTTAAAGATGTGTTAATATATAGAGAATGAGAAATCAGACACTAACAGGGTTTAATTTTGTTGTTCTTTGCTTTGCAGCTCTAAGGAGTATCTTCTAAGTGGCATTGCACACTAACTTGAATAACCCTGCTTTACCAACCCCATAAGGGAGGGAGAGGAAAGGAGAAGGACCCCAGAACAGAATGTTGTTCTGTCATCTCCTGGTTTTAACAGTAGGGAAATGGTTTAATACATTGAGAGTATCAGAGTAAACTGAATCTATTCCCACAACTCTGATATGTAATTAATGACAGCAAAGTCTTTTGAACAAAGAAAGATGGCAGTACCTGGCAATGTTAATTAACAAAGCCTAGATTTGAAAGATGCTCTTCTGAAGCTTTGAAATCAAATGCCAAATGATGCTGAAGGTCTTCAAAAGCAATTAGGGTAAAGAAACATATGAAGTTGACCTTCATCATCTTCACTAATTAATATTTATTGGGTGCCTAGACATCTTGCTTGGTGTTGAAAAAGGAAAAGAATCTGGAATTTTATGATAGTTGATGAAATTCTTATGAGTTCAGTGACATGGTAGAAAAAGGAATAAATGAACCATTTGAGCATAGAATGAAATATTTGAAGAATTTTGAAATTTATTGAGGAGATCTCATTAGCAGGATCCTGAATATATCTTCTCAGAACTAATAGGTTATGCTTCCGAAGTATCCATTTATTCCTTTAAGAAGAACTGGCTAGTATTTGAATGTCAACAACTACCCCTCTCTCTGCTCTCTATAATTCAATTCAATTTAATTCACCTTTTATGTATTTATATCATGTACCAAAATCCAGCGCTAGACTTTTGTTGAGAAGATAGAAGTTAATACAATAAAGTCATTTGCTCAAAGAAAAGTTCTAGTGGTTAAGAGACTCAGGTCTTGAAGAGCCTGGCCCCTGGCAAAAAAAAAAAAAAAAAAAAAAAAAGATTTTCTTGGGCCTACCATATACCTGACAGGCCTCACATGCACTCCCCATGTTGGACTCAGTACATAGTGAGTTGAAGTCAAGAGCTCAGGTTCCTCTGGCTGGTCATGCCCTTTGCATATTTTTCTTTTTGGCTCAGGCATCTTCATCCCTAGGTCTCTTTAACTGGGGACTGAGGTGTTCTTCAAATGCCTCTGTCAAGGCCTCCTTATGGGTGGAGGCAGGAGGCAGGAGAAACTTGGGAGACATTTTTCCCTACTCTGCTTCAGTATTTTCTTATTTCTTAGTCTCCCCACTTCCCCCCAGGGTCTCTACAGTCCATAAAACAGCAGGAGTCTTGGGGCATCTGAGTGGCTCAGTCATTGAGCGTCTGCTTTCAGTTCAGGTCATGATCCCAGGATCTTGGGATTGAACTCCACATTGGGCTCCCTGCTCAGCAGGAAGCCTGCTTCTCCCTTTCCCACTCCTCCTTCTTGTGTTCCCTCTCTCGCTGACTCACTTTGTTAAATAGATAAATAAATAAAATCTTTAAAAAATAAAAAAAGCAGGAGTCTTTTTTGGGGGTCTCTCAACAGTGAGACAACCCTACATCTACACTGATTCAACTGACTCTTGATGGGTGTGGCATCTCATGGGGGAAAATGGCAGAGGGGGAAGTTGGTGCTCTCTTGACTTTAGCCTTTTATACTATCAAAATAAGTGATTAAAGATTTTACTGATACTTTCATTTTGGGTTGTTGGTTTAATTGGCTACTTTGACACCTGATAGCTCAGCTGAACTCCTGACAGGTACTAATCCAGGTTCCACCACTTCTTAGCTGTAAGATTGGGCAAGTTGGGTACCTGGGTGGCTCAGTCAGCTAAGTGGCTGCCTTCGACTCAGGTCATGATCCCAGGGTCCCTGGATCCAGCCCTGCATTGGGCTCCCTGCTTAGTGGGGAGCTTGCTTCTCCTTTTTCCTCTGCCCTCCCTGCTTGTGTGCTTTCTCTCTCTCTCTCAAAAAACAAAAAAAGATTGGACAAGTTACTGAACTTCTTTTCCAACTTTGTTTTCATATTGTAAAATAAATGTAATACTGTAATCGTATCAATTCCAGAGGACTGTTAGGAAGATTACATGAGATGATGCATGTGGCCTGCATACCGTGAAGGCTTTAATAAATATTATTATAATATATACTATTAGGTAAGTATAAGAGTATTGATGCAAGTCTCACAGCCTTCTGGGGAGATTGAGCCACAGACAGTCATTCATTTAACATGACTTCTGTATCAGGCCCTGGCTCTAGAAAGACAATGTACATGTGTCCTCTTGGCTCTTAAAGAGGCTTGGAGTATAGAGAGAAGACAGATGTGCAGCCAACCACAGCTGAAAAGGAGGCATGTAAAAGATGATACAAGGGCTTTTGGGGTTAAAGGCAGTTCATTGATGAGGATGTTTTTGGCTGAAATAAATTAAAACCCAGTTCAAGTTGTCTTAAATAATCTTAAAATTTGTTATTGCACATTACTAGTGTTCAGAAGGTCTGCTACCCGGTGATGGCATCAAGGGCCCAGATTCCTTCCATCTCTCTGATCTAACAGTGTTGCCTTCATTCTAAGACTGCTAGTAAGGAGACACATTCAAAATATCCAAGCACATTGAAAGATGATCATGTATAGAAGAAAACATATCATTTTTTATCTCTTTTTATGAGTGGAAAAACTTTTCCTGAAGTCCACTAGCCAACTTGTCTCATCTCATTGTCCAGATATATGTTATGTGCCCATCCTACACAAATTACTGCCAAGAAGAATAAGGTTACCCTTAGAATCTGGAGCAGGGATGACATTAGCCTCTCAAAGTACATGGATGTATGGGGAAGGATGGAGACCTGAATCAAATGAAGGCTCTGTTAGAAGTCAGGACAGGATGCATATTTGGCAGGAGTCAACCACGTTCACTGTAGGCACCCAGATGTACATGAGAGAGTCAAGAAAAACTTACATAAGAGTTAGTGCCCTGAACTGAGAAATGACAGATGTAAACTTTGACAGGTGGATAATAAGGAGGGGATTGGTTTGGGTAGTAAAGATTATACTAAACAGAGGGAAGAACAAGGGCAAAAGCAAGGAAACATGAAGTCGTATGGGACTTCAACTTCCTCCCAAGACAGAGTAACAGGAAAGAGATTTACCTTCCCACCTGGAATAAACCAATAAACCAGAGAAAAATATATAAAACAGCAGCTTTCAGGACACTGAATATCAGACAACAAAGGATAGTGGTTCCTGAGAAATGGGAGACTAACAAGGTCACTGATAAAATTATTCTGGTTCACTGTTTTGAGAGAGTTTACAGATCATGGCACAGGGAGGATATGGGATTACAGAGAAAATATTTTCATGTTTCTGCACAGTTAGGGATTTCTGAACGGATTTTGTTGAACCTTGGAAAGTGACCCTAGAGCAAGTCTTAGAGGTTAATTTGTAGCTGTATAAAGAGTAGGAACTCCTGAGAGATTTACCTAATGCCAGAGATACGTATTTATGTTTCAAGAGGGGATTAAACCTGGAATTTGGAAGCATCTCTGCATTGTAAATCTGGAGACACTGTATTATTTTTTCCCTAGAGAGATTTATTTACATTCTAAAAGGTTAGAGCAAGACATTTCCAAGGAGACTCTCAGATGTGGAAGGAGAGGCAACTGCCTCTTTCTCCTGCAGAAAAGCATGAGAAATTAGCTTTTCACCCTCACCTATGGGGTGAGCTTGCCACTCACACAGGACAAATTTTCATATCTGGTTCTCATCATGTTGCTCTGTAGACATGGGAAGTGATGCTGCAATGTTGCTCTATTGATCTTGCTGTGAGTATAATAAGAAATATGTTTCTGACCCAAAAAATTTAGCATGCATTAAGGACAACATTAATAAAGATGAATATTTAAAACATAACAGAGAAGGGACTCTAGCAGAGTTTGGCAGACTTCCTAAATTGAGGAGATGGAATTGAGAGTCTGGGAAGAACAGGGTGGCTAGAATTTGCAAAACGAAGTAACAAAGAGGAAATAGCTGCACAGAGGGTGAATCCTGGAAATTCACAGAAGCTTCTCTTTGAATAGCCATCAAGTTACTGATTAGTGCGTATGTGTGAGAAAACTACTCAAGGAGGTTGGAGGGGGAAACAATCCAAAAACATTAGAAAACAGTGCCTGGCACACAATTCTAGGCATGTTGTATATTCTCACAAACCAGAGTGGAGAAATTCATAGTTTATGGGAACATTTTGTTGAATACTTGTAGTGGGGGACTAGATGGGACTACAACTTGGGTCCTGCAGAGCAAATCATAAAAGCAAGACCCAATAAAAGCAAATGGTTTTTGGTAACTAAACTGTATCCTAGACAGAGTTCATGAATATTTATATGAGTACAAAAATACCCAACACTCAGCAAGTTAAAATTCACAATGTCTGTCATTAAAACAAAGATTACCAGGCATACAAAAGAAGCAGGAAAACATGACCTATAATGAGGGAAATAATTAATCAAAACCAACCTGGAACTGACATATATGTTAGAATTAGCAAATACATTTAAACAATTGTAACTGTATTACATATGTTCAAAAAGTTAAGTAGAGAAATGGAAGATATAAGAAAGACCTGAATTGAATTTCTAGAGATGAAAACTGTAAGGCTTGAGATAAGAAAAAAAGTATAGTGTATTTGTTGGTGGATTATACATGAGAAAAAAAAAAGATAAGTAAACTTTAAAACCCAGGAACTGAAACTATCCAAAATGAAACCAGATAGAAAAAATTGTTTTAAATGTAAAGAGCATCAGTGAGCCATCGGAGAACTTCAAGTGGGTAATACATATGGAATTGGAGTCCCATAGGAAAGGAGGGGTTGGTGAACAAAAAATATTTGAAGAAATAATTGCTGGAACATTTCCAAATTTAATAAAAAAGTATAAACAAAATTGAATCACAAGAAATATGGAGAAAGCTCCATGAAAGTACATAATTAAATTGCTTGAAACCAATGATAAAATCAAAATCTTAAAAGCGGACAGAGAAAAAAGACATGTTAAATATAGAGAAACAAAGATAAGAGTGACAGCAGATTGCTTATCAGAAATAATCAAGGAATATGATATTATGTTTAAGGAATTATAAGCACTTGGTGTTGGTAACACTTAAAGCACAGGGTAGGGCATAAAGAGATGGGCAGGGGGCTGTGGCAGAAGATATGTCTGCATAGGTTTGTTGGCATCAGATAATGAAAAGTGTTTGGTGCCCTGTTACAGGGGCTAGAATTTATCCTGGAGGTTATAAGGAGCCATTAAAGAATTTTGGGCAGGAAAATGTCATCAGATTTGAATGTTGGAAAGATCACTCCAGTGACATTGATTATATGAATGTATTAATAAATGGATGAATGACTGAATGTGAATGAATGAATGGAAGAAGATGATTTGGAAATTTGAGAAACTAGAAGAGGGGAGCTCAACCATGGGAAGCTATTGTATTCATTTTCATTCCATTCCATTCCATTCCATCCCATTCCATTCATTTGTTCAACATGTGTTTATGTTCTCCTGTATACCAGATTTTAAGCTAGCTCCTTGAGATACTATGTTGAGCAAAGTAACTATATAAAAGGCATATAACTCTGTGTGTTGTAGAGATCTTTCCATGTCAGTATGAGTAGGTATTTTATTCTTTATAACAGCTGCATAGTATTCATTCATCCATCCATTCATTCACTCATTCATCCATCCATCCATTCATTCATTCATCTATTGATTCAACAAACATTTATTGAATGTATTTTATGTGCTTGGCTTTGGCCCAGGCACCAAAGCAATTAATAGAAAGACTCCCTGTATTCATGAAGCTTATACTCTAGTTGAGGGTGAGAAGAGACATTATAATAAATACATAAATGCAAATCTCTATTAGGGGTATACCAAAGATCATCCCTTGTGTACAGCCAAGATCTACTCTGCACCTTGGACTTCGTCTTCAAAGCCAGATTGCTGGCGGCCTGCTTTAAAGTCATTCCTGGTGTCTTTGAACTTTGTGTGACCCATAACCTCATGATCATTTATGTTACCATCAAGCATAGTTAGGAAAACTAAATGAGTAATTCAAGGTTTGAATTTCAGATTTATTGTTAACATAAAAGATCACTATCAAATATTAGCAAGCTTTTTTTTTTGAAGGGAAGATTTCACCCTGTGTTTATATGCTTAAGTTTTATCAATTGATTGAAGTATAAATGCACATTTATTATAAGAGTAAAATGACTAATGATGGTTGCCAAAGTTATTAATTTTATGTAAAAAATAAGCATTAGATATTTTCAAATGGTTTAATAAAGAAATAAATTGCTAGCTAATAGAAATGATAAAAGTATATTATCTACATAATTTTAGGAAGAATATTGTATATCTTTGTGCTAACAAATGTTTATAAAAATACAAATAGCAATAATATTATTGTTAGCTACTCATGGCAGTAAGAGTAGTAGTAATTAATAGTTGTAATGATGAGGATGATTAGGTTATATCATTATTCTAATCCTTGTAGATTGTATGCTAGTATTATTAACACTAAACAAAGTAATTATTTTTTTTTCTAAAGATTTTATTTATTTATTTGTTAGAGAGAGAGAGAGCACAGGCAGACAGAGTGGCAGGCAGAGGCAGAGGGAGAAGCAGGCTCCCTGCCAAGCAAGGAGCCCGATATGGGACTCGATCCCAGGACGCTGGGATCATGACCTGAGCCGAAGGCAGCCGCTTAACCAACTGAGCCACCCAGGCGTCCCTAAACAAAGTAATTATTAAGAACTGTATTCAAATTACAGGTGTTTAATTACATTTAAGCCATGAATGTCTTATAAAAATGGCTTATTTGCTTATTTGGGATTCTTCACATCTTGTGAGGATGGATTAGAAGCAGAATGTTAACTTCGGCACCTCAAAATTTCACAGAGTTGAGAGGCTCTCTAGTCATGTCTTACAACATCTCTGGAAAATAATCTTCAATTAAGACATAATAAAGAATATGAAGAAAGTGAAATGTTAGAGAAAAATGAGGTACCTAAACACATTTTGTTTATATAACTAGTCTAGAAACATACTCTGTCAGAATCCTTTCAGAGAGTGATTCTTTATAGTTTCGAGGCTATGAAAGCTAAAGACTTAAATAGAAGAATTGTTTAAATGATTGTTATAGCCTGCTTATAATTTTCAATAGTTAAATATGAAGAATTTTTGAGGTATGCACATAAATCTTAGATAAAAGTTCCTTCTAGGAAGCATACTAATGAAAATCTCTTTTTCAGAATTATAATATCTGCTTTGAACACAAAGGCAGTAAGACCATTAACTGTACTACTTTCGTAAATCGTTTATCAGACATTTGGGCAAACAGAGACAACCAGATGTCTTTTAAAGCTTGACAGTCTGGTGGATTAATGATAAATTCAACTTTGTTTCTTTGTACTGGCTTGCCAAAAGATGTCGGGTCTCTCTCAGCCCACAACAGTAAATATGATTGAAGAAATATTTACAAACAGAAAATGAGAGAAGAAATTATCATGTGATTGACACTGACAATAGCATAGACATGGTGAAGGCTCTGTGTGATTGAGGAATCACAATCACTATTTTGTTCATACCCTTTAGTTGTGTGTTCAGAAAGTAATCACAGCACCAAGGAATAAAACAAGATTACCGAACCATGAGCAGGAGATGCCGGGCCACTGCCAACATTCTTCTTCAGCCAAAGACAAGCTGCATGACCTATAAGAAATGTTTGAACTACTTTGTCAAGTTGTTACACAAGGTATTCAAACAGGATGGAGTAGGAACCATTACATTTGGCAGACAAAAAAACCGACTTGATGGTATTTGCT